>PVKE010030847.1:0-19386 GCA_004027555.1 Craseonycteris thonglongyai
AGTTAAATTATGAGAATTTTCTAAATGTTCTCATTTTCTTCTTCTCCTCCTTCTTCTCCTTTCCCCCCTCCCCCTTGTTTTCTCTTCCCTTCCCTCCCTTCCCTTCCCTTCCCCTTCTCTCTCCCTTTCTTTTCCTTCCTTCCTTTCTTCCTTCCTTCCTTCCTTTCTCTCTCTCTCTCTCTCTCTCTCTCTCTCTCTCTCTCTCTCTCTCTCTCTCTCTCTCTCTCTCTCTCTCTCCTCTCTTCTTTCTTTCTTTCTTTCAAGCATTTAAAATTTGAGCTCATTGAATGAGAGAAAATTCTCATAATTTAACTTAATCTCAGTTTTGGTAAATTTTGTCTCTCCTGTTTTATCCTCATGGAAATACATTTTTCCCATGGTTTTGTTGCTAAAATTTCTGTACAATATGAAAGCTGTTTAACAATTTGATTGCAATTTAAAGAAAAGATGGCTTACATGCTATATAGAATGTTAAAAGTCAACTTCAGGAAAACAAAAGCTATTTCAAATTATTCTATATGAAGGTTATCTGGGTGGAAGATTTTGCCTCTGCCTAGTATGGTGAGAATTTACCAACCACTTTACCTTTCAGACACCTTTGGAGATAAACCCAAACCGTGCCCCTTAGTTTTCTATTACAAACAGTGCCTCAAACTTGTTATCCACACATTAGGAGTGTAATGACAATCTCTCACATTGCATTGCTTGTGATTGTAATCCTTCCAGTAAAAGCAAAATAAACCATAAAATATGTAAACTCTCTAATTCTGAGGTCACCTTACAATAATAATGATTATCTGACAATAATGAAAACTTTTTTCTTCCTAAGAACGTAACACCCTGCACATTATCCGAGGGTGGGGCATGGGAAATGGGTCCTGAGGTTAAGTTATCTCTGGTTCCCTGATATTTATAATTTCTTTTCTGACAAGTTCATTTGTAATGTACAATGCACATGGATAAGCTATCAGTCACGTGAACATTTGAAGGAAGACCAAAAATAAAAAGAACCTGTTGAATGAAAGATCATTAATCTTTTATAACGAAGTTTCAAAGCATATACAAAGCATATTTTGGTCCTCCTCACTGAATGTTACATTGAGAACATCTGGTCTTTGGGAGATAGTGAAGTATTAAGCCCAGGTTTCCAACAAATATAATAAAATTGAGTGTTATTAAGCTCAGTAAAAAATATTTGGATTGAACAGAGTGTATACAATAAACTATGTGTCTTCAAAAATTAACTCAGCTGTCCTATTTTTAGGACAGTTGTACAGACATTTCATCAAACTCTCTTTCACTGCCTATCAAAGCACTGCTGAACTACTTGTTTATATAAGACCAACTGTGATATTCAGAGTACAAAATAGCTCAATTAAATACATCTGCCATTTCCATTTTATCACAAAATGAACACTGTTAAGTCCATATGTGGTAAATTCATACCCATCTCCTATACAAATTTTAACTGAAACAAAATTAAAAATTGAGACCTTAAAACCACTCTCAAAGATAAGATATACATCTTGTTTAGAAATGGAAAAGAAATACAAAGCAGTGGCTGGGTTTTATTCTTTCCAGAACTAGGAGCAGGTGCAGACTGCTGGTAGACTGGATAATCAAAGCTAAAAGTGGATCATCAAAACTAAAAGTACCACACACAAGATGGGACTAAGTCATAACTCACAGCCTAAAACTAGAGGTTGCAGCGGGGCTGTCTCTGCATGAATGGGAGCTCAGAACCGGGCACACACCATCTATGCAAACCAGTGGTGAGAGCTTCTACATTGTTGCATCACTAGGGGGACAAAAGGAAGTAAACAGGGCCTAGAAATCAGGGCAGAGGCTATGTTACCCACAAGCTTAGCATCTGGATTTGTACTATTTACAGTATCGCCATGGACTAGAGACCCTAAGATACACTGACATGACAGACTTCCAGCCAAGACGAACCTGAAAACCAATATTCCAAAACTCATGAGGAAAATAATGTAGGAGCAGTAGCCATGAGATGAATTCAATTTAATAAAACAAAAATAAAATAGAGCACAATGAAAATCATTTTAAACAATATATTTTAAGGATCCTCAAAAAGATATGAGAAGGTATGTGTCCACTGTGTAAAAAGGAAAAAATATATGGAATAAGAACAAAGAAAACAGAAAATGAAAAATAAATATCAGCCCCCTTATCAGGGGTGTTGTTTGCAATATTTAGTCCCATTTGGTTGGTTGGTTGCCCCTTTATTTTGTTGACGGTTATCTTTGCTGTGCAGGAGCATTTCAGTTTTATATAGCCTCATTCATTTATTTTTGCTTTTACTTCCCTTGCCTTTGAGGTCAAGTTTATAAATTCCTCTCTGAACCCAAGGTCTGTAAGTATAGTACCAATGTTTTCTTCTATGCAATTTATTGTTTCTTGTCTTATGTGCAAGTCTTTGATCCATTTTCAGTTAATTTTGTTATATGGTCAATAGTTTAGTACTTAATTGAGAGTAAGGGGGGAGAGGAGTAGGAGAGTAGGGAGGGGAATCAAATATATGGTGATGGAAGGAGAACTGACTCTGGGTGGTCAGCACATAATGCAATATATAGACGATGTACCATAGAATTGTGCACCTGGAACCTATGTAAATTTTACCAACCAATGTCAGTCCAATAGATTTAACAATTAATTAAAAAAAATAAAAATAGTGAAGTAAAAAAACTATAAATAAATAATACAGTAAATTAAAAATGCAGATTTTTATTATTACAAGCACATATTATTTTGTTACAGTATATTATTATATATTTTATATAGTATGTTAGATTTATTGCATCCTTCCCCCTATTCACACCTGTGACACAAGATTTTGCCATGAGGAATATATATTTCTGCACCTAAACTTCGGGTTCAGTTACGGGACTTGAGTGAACTCTTATTGGGTATCACGTAACCAAAGATTTAGAAAGTGCCTGTGCTCTTGAGCTAGCTCTTGTAAACCTTGCCATTGCCATGAGAACATGCCTGATAGAACAGAATTTAACCTACAGCCTAGATCAGCTAAGCTCTTGCTAAACCCGAGACAAGAGGAAGCCAAGCTGAGACCACTAGAGCTACTCAACTAAACCTATAGACCAGTGAACGCACAAATCTATGAGAATAGATAATGGTTGTTTTAAGTTCCTGAGTTTTGGGGATAGCTGGTTATGCAGCATTTTTGTGACAATACCTAACTAATACACACTGCACTATTTTCAACAACCTTTTATTCTGCCAAAGCTTTTCACTGACAACCTCTAACTAGAGACTTTTAGTCTTTGGTTTCAGTGATGATTTCATAACCAAATAGTATCTAATAAAATCAAAAACTGAGTCAAAGAACATAGAATTTATACTTTCTACATTAACAAAAATGAGACTTATGATTTTCTCTTTCCATAGCACTCAACTAAATACGCTGGAAAAAGGACAACAGAATAAAACCAAAAGAATAAGAAGGAATAAAATGATAAAATAAGAGTACAAATCAAGTAAACAAAAAGCCAAAAAATAAAAATAAAAAAAGTAATTGAGATCTTAACTAAATCTAAAATTTGGTTGTTTAATTAAATTAATAAATGAATACATCTATCCCCATGACTTGAGGAAAAAGAAATTCATTAAAAACATAGCAAAGAACAGAATACAAATGCAGGTATAGCACAGAAAAAATAAATTATTGTAATAAAGGGATAAAAATAATTTAGTTAGTGGGTTCAGCATTTATAAAATAATACTGTTCATCTTATCTTTACATACTCATGTACACCCTTCCTGAGCAATCTCCCTTATGCAGATGGTTTTAATGAATGTACATATTCTGATAGTTCTAAAATTATTTGTAGAACACATTCCTAAGATTCAGATATAAACTTCTGATTGCCTCTTACTAGATAACTATAATTGATTGTGTAACAGTATCTGAAAATCAACATATTGTTACTTTTCTACTATCCTTTCCAGCAATCATGTCTTGAATTTTCAGTCTGGGTTTTAGTCTGGGTTAACTAAGCAAGAGACCGGCGAATCCTCGTCTTTGTAAGCCAATGGGTTAACGAAATGGCCACCGGCCCAGATAGTAACAAATGAAACCTTCACTCTTTCTGTTACTCCCACTCCATTAATTTGGTCCTATGGATTCTTCCATTAGCTTTCAAGAAAAAATATTCAATGCTTAATAAACTACATTGTATAAAATATGTACTGACAATATGATAAGTTTCTTGATGGTAGCCTATAATATCTTTATATTTTATCAGCTATTACAGATTTAATCTGGTTTTTACTTTTCAAGAATGCATCATTTTGCTTGCGAAGTAGTGAATGGTATATTAAAAATGAAACAAAATCAAGTTCACGCCTTACTGACTTAACCTTGAATATTTGCAATTATCCCTTCATAGATTATTTATAACACTAAATATCCCTTCCATGTTGCCAGGCTAAAGCAATTGAAAAAGAATATTGAACCACTTTAAACAAATTAGGAGGAGCAATATATTTAGACAAAAAATAAAAATGAGGGGAAGCTGGGATGGCTCAGTGGGTTGAGCACTCACTTTGCAGCGCCGGGGACCAGGGGTCGAGTCCCGGCCCAGGCCCAGGCCCGTGCGGAACCATGTGCTGAACTGGGAGCTCCCCCAGTTCAGTTCTCTCTCTGTCTCTGTCTCTGTATTGCTCTCTCTCTCTGTCAAAAATAAATAAATTAATTAATTAATAATAATAAAAATTTTTTAAAAATAAATAAATAAAAATGAAAAAGATTACCTGTTGTCCATTTATTAATAGATGTTATTTTTTTTCATTAAAAGTCAGTGAATATTATGTTTTAGGCATGGAGATTACATCTGTAAAATAATACAAAATACATATATTGGGCTCTGCCACAGTTCCTAGCACAGAGCTCCTAAAACCCTTGTAAGTTATAAGAACACTAGGAGCATCTTTTGTTCTAATATTTGGTCTTTGAGCTCCTAAATCCCTTGTAATATCCTGGGTGACGGGAATGTCTTTTGTTCTAATGAGATGACTCTTAGTGGGCTCCTGCGTAGGGTCTGGTCACCAGAAAGAGCAAGCCATGAGTAGAAGCTTGAGACTTTCAGCCCCTCCCTCACCCTCCTGAGAGGAGCTAGAAATTGAGTTAATAATAAATGCAAGAAGGAAAATGAAACAGGTAACAAAGAGATTTTTTTTTTTTAAGTACTGTATGTAGGATGGTTTAAAAGTCCTTTTTGATCAAGGAATATTTTAAGCAAAGGTTTGAAGGAAGTAAGGTGGATATTTGAGAAAAGAGCATTCCAGATAGTGAAGATAGAAAATGTAAAGGTCCTTGGGTGTTTGGTTTGTTGGAGGTAAAGCACAGCAGTCATCATAGCCAAAAAGAATGAGTTAAGGGCGGCAGATTAGAAGAGGAAATTCAGGATGATAATGGGTCATACTGGGCTAGAATGGCTACATCAATCAGGAAATGCCTGATAGAACTTTGTAATAATTGCCTTATACACTAATTATATGGGAATCTATTGATAAGCCAAAAAAAATTATTTAGGGCGTTCTATAATGAATTATAGGAATAAATCCAGATCACCAGCTATTTGAACACTCTTGAGTATACATTTTGTGTTTCAGATGTAAATGTACAATTACATTTATTAATTATAAAAACTCCTACAATGCAAATGTTGCTTTCATAACAACAGACTATATATTTTCCTAATTATAACAAGAAAGTGTTGAACAAAATTCTTGATCTAGAGTAGTCAGTCCATTAAAACCACCAAATATGTCTTTTCCAAAAGAAGCACATAGAGATATGAAAAAGATAAAAGCTGAATAACAACAAAAAGAGTATTATATTTATGAAAAGAAAAATGTCAGCAATATAGTGTGTCTGTATATTGCCTCATAGAAACAAGGTCATATAAGTTCAGAATAATGCAGCCATAAGTGATCTGTACTGACTGTACAATAAGACTTAAGCCAACTAGACAGCAAAGAGTCTCAATTACTCACAATGTAGCCCCAGAGAATGAGCAAGACTTTCATAGAAGTTATATCATAGCTGAAAAATTGTGCTTTTTAATCAAAACTATAAGATATTTCTCAACGTATTTCCCAGAGTTTCAAATGCTGAAAAATGAAACGAGATCCAATCCAAAATCAAATATTGAGAGACTCTACTCTAAAATAATTCTTGAATTGATTTGTTCCCCATCAACCACTTCCTCATGTATATATTCTATTTCAATAGTCTTCTGGCCCTTCTCATGATTCCCAATATGATGCTAGAGTATATTCTTAGGTAGTGAAATGCAGTGGCTAAGAGGGAGGGAGCTTAGTTTAAACTGCCCTGGTTTGAATTTCTGCTTTGCCACTTATAGATGAGTGACCTTAGACAAGCCTTAACCCCTTTATTTGTAAAATGTGATGATAATAGTATTTCATTCACAGTTTGATTTGATAATGTATTAAAAGCAAGAACTCAATAGATAACTTGATGGTTATAATGACAGCCAAAATAATCTTCTAAAATATGAAGCTGGTCCTGACCCTTTATTGCCTAAAAAAATAAAATCCTTCAAAGTCACTCCATTGCCAAGAGGTATAGAACAAATCCCATAGTGTGCAGGCCCTACACGATTAATTGGAATTTATTCCTTTTGAGCCTCATCTTCTATTGCTCCCTCCATTAACCACATATTCCAGCCATACTGAACTACTGTTCTTATACTTCATCTCTCCATACTACTCCTGTACCCATCCATACTGAACTACTGTTCTTATATTTCATCATTCCATAATTTGAATACCTTCTCTCTTTGACTATTCCAAATAGCAAAACTAGCATTAAAATTTTGCTCAGTTTACAAAAACCCTTCCCATTGAGCAACTTCCCCTAAATAGAAATCTCTCTCTCTCATCTCTACTTCTCTATTTGTCTCTCTTTCCTTTCCGGGTTCCTGTAGATCTTTGTACACATCTCAATTATGACATTTAATTAATTTGATGTTAACTGTTGACTTCTCTGTCCCCCCTCATTGTCATCACCACCACCAAAGGGTAATCCTCTGGCTCTTGAGGGCTGTTTCTTGTCTCCACATTCTTGTTGCCTAGTACAGTGACAGGCCTATACTTCACCCCTGATTGTTGAATGAATTCGTGCTTCAAAAATGAGTGGTTTTTCTCTTCCTAAAAGGAAGTTTTTCTTATGGACTGCTATTAGAACTCCAAACAGTTTTAAAGATGTTTTGAATTTCACTAACCGCTGTCATACCTATGGTGATGGAAATGATAAAACAGTAACAACACACATATTTATTCTATGAACCTTGAGAAATAATTTGTGTACTAACAGGCATGTTTAAAACAATGACTATTGCTCAAATAAAAGTTGGTAAATGTTTTTTGAACATTGTTATGACTTTGATGAGTCATAAAAATAAAGTATAAATTGACTGAATGACAGAATAATTTGCCCCGTTTAATGGTACAGCCACAACTACTATTCTTTTTACTATTAGTCATAGTAGTTACTTAAACTTTAAAGAACAAGATTGATATATTGTTCTGTAAGACGTCAACTTGTATTCTTCAAACATATTTAGAAAATGTAAAAATTATAACAAATTTTTAACATAATATTAATTTTTCCCCCTCTTCAGAATAGTGAAATTTAGAAGCTGTCTTTAAAATTTTTGCATTCTAAAATAACTTGTACAGAAAATGAATTCCATTTTAACTGTTTTGCTGGTCATTTAAAAATCTTTATGAGAAACATATATTTAAAATAACAGTCTTTTAAAGTTTACAGTATGGTAACTTGATGTAGTCACTAAAATTTTGGATGTCCAATGTCTTTAATTTTTAGATCCTACACCTGTACAAAGTCTGTTTAATTTAGAGTTCAATGGTAAAGTAAGCTCTAGTGTTTAAGTTATATAGTGCAGGAATTTTTAGAGTGCATTAACCACATGTATGATAAGATAGTGAGATTCTTGATCATCGTAGATATATCCAAAACACAGGAAACCATCCTACTCTGAATGCAATCATGTGGGAAAACAAACAGAAACTATTTGCCTCCATGGCCTGCCAGAAAGTGAGTTCAACCAGCCAGGACTGTATTTAGCAATTCCTTTTTCTTCTTCACACCTGTGTGAGGGGGTACTATTGATGTCTCAGCAGCTAGCTCCTGGTGCTGGCAGCTCCTTTCACTCTCCTTAAATCTGAGGAAAAGTGGAGGGAGCCATGTCCTGGCAGAGTGGATCTCAATCCGAAACCCACTCTTCAAACTTTCTGTGCACCTGCAACCCACATCAAATTGTGTAAAATGAGGCAATGGGAACCGCAGTTTACTAAAAGGAAAGTGCACCTTCCAGTTAATAATAATGAACATATTCTATTCTGCGGATTGAGAAATAATTACTATAGAGATGCTATAGAGGCAAACGAAAAACTGGAAATGACTGTTCTTCCAAATTCTGGGTGATGACTGTTCCCCACCTGACATGACAATTATTGTGTACATATGTTGACACTTCTGTTCTCTATCCAGTGATTTATATACCAATCTTAAATTGAGTTAATTTTAGCCAACTGAAAGATTTTTAGCTATACACATGTATGTACAAACATTATCCTGGGAGGAAAAAAAGAGAGAGAGAGGCCTTTTATGTTTGCAAATGATGATGTTGATCATAATGAAAATGTCTGTTTTTTTTCTTATTGTTTTTTTTTTCTTGCAAGACTAGTCATTTATTTATTTATTTATTTATTTTTGACATTTTTGTATTGATTAAAATAAGTACCTTGAATCAAAGAAAATGTTCAAATCTCACAAATACATTTCAATTTCATAGCCTCACTTTTAACAACAGTTACCTGGACTCTATTCAAAGTTCTCTTTGAACAATCAAAATACAAATAACAGCATATAGTTGGTATGGGGTGAAGGCATGTACAGAACTGTTCTTTTGAATGTTTTAGGTAAGTGTTTTAGAAGATGTCTTTCTTGAATAGGAAAGCAACCACGAATACCGTACACATTAACATCTGCCTTTGTACACAGTTTACAAAATACCATCTATTCATAGAACTCAGATAAACAAGGTTTCTTCCTAAATAATTTCATCAACATTTCTTAGAACTAAGTCTGTCATCATCCAAATCCTCTATATTTTACCCCGTCTTCCAAAGTTTGTGCCATTACTTTTCTGCTCTAAGGGAGGCCCGGTTTTTTCTCTTGCCCCTCACTGCCCTCCCCAACGGAGCTTGTCTCTCCCTCAATAGTCATGTCTTTGGATCTGGAGATAATTATGGCTACTATTTACTCCTCATTGCCATTTACAGATAATTGCTCCTCCTTCCTTACCAAAAAAAAGCCTCATTTTTTAAGCTTTTGTTATCATATTGGAAGATTTGTCAAGCTTACAAGCTTTTTTTTTTTTTAATGCAGATCACTGCCACTCTCCCGTACAATTGTCGTCACTCTTTGTGATTTCACTTCTTACATGTTTACCATTTTAAGAGACTTACAAAATGCTTTCCAACATGGTTTCATTCTCGGTCCTCTGCATCCTTGCAAACACTTGCTACAGTCAGTCTTTTTAAATTTTAGCAGTTCTTAAAGGTGTGTACTGTGGGTTTGGTTGCAGCTAATTAATGAATAATATTGAGCATCTTTACATGTGCTTATTTATCATCTGTATATCTTCTTTTGGGAAATGTCTATCCAAATATTTGCCCATTCTTTAAAGATACATTGTTTGTTCTTTCAAAATTCAATTAAAAGAGTTCTTTTACATTCTGTATTCAAGTCCATTATCAGATATGTGACTTGCTGCTATTTTCTTCCAGTATGTGGCTTGTCTTTTCACTCTCTTCATGGCATCTTTTAAAGATTAAAAGTGTTCAATATCAATTTAATCCAAATTATCAACTTGTTCTTATATGGGCTGTTCTTTAGGTATTATAGTTAAGAAATTTTTACTTAGCCCAGGGTCACAAAAGTTCCCTCTTCTGTTTTGTTCTAATAGTTTTGCAGGTTTATGTTTCATATTTTGTTTATTACCCATTTTGAGTTAAGTTTTGTATATAGTACAAGTTATGTTAAAAACACTCTCCTTTTTTACCAAATTGCCTTTGAAACTTTGTCAAAATCCATTTCTGTGTATGTGTGGTTCTCTTTCTGGATTTCACGTTATGTTTATTAATCTATTTTCTATCTGGATACCATGCTGTCCTGATTTGTGTAGGCTTATATAATAATAAATTTTGAAATCACATAGCATTAGTCCTTCAAGCTTGTTCTTTTTCAAGTTTAGGCTATTCTAAATCCTTTGCATTTCTACATTTTCAAATTATTTGTTCAGTTTCTACAAAATAGTCTTTTAGAAATACTATTTGAACTGTATTCAATCTAGATATCAGTTTAGGGAGAATTGACATGTTAATATTAGTTCTGATATGAACAGGATGTAACTGTACATTTATTTTGCAATTATCAATATGGTTAGGTTCCAATCTTTCATACTGCTAAATGTTCTCTATTTGTCCCATTCTCTCTTTTATTCCCCTTTCTCTCTTTTTTTTACCTTTTTTTGATTAATTGAACATTTTTAATGATTTTATTTTATCTTCTTGTGGTTTGTTTTATTAAGGTTTTTCATTTTGGGGTTTTTTTTAGGGCTAATAGTATACAATTTTCAGTCTCACAGTTTATCTGTAAATGATATTAATTCACTAAACATATAATATGAGAAACATACAATAGTATAGTCCATTTTTTCTCCTGCTGACCTTTGTGCTTTTTATATATGATGTAGAGCCTGCACAACATTGTTCTTACCTTTGTTTAATCTGTCAAATATCTTTTAAAGAGATTTAACTAAGAAAAATGGGTTACATACTTACCTGGCAGTTGCCGTTTTTCATTCCTTGCAGATCTACAAGATCCTTGTGGTATCATTTACGTTGTCTTAATGATTCTGATATTTCTTGTTGTGAGACTGTTGGCAATGAGTTCTCTCAGCTTTTTATATCTGAAAAAGTCTTTTTTATTTTTTCACTTTTTAAAAGATTTTTGTTGGTATAGAACTCTAGGCTGACAGTTATTTTTTCTTTCATTACTTTAAACATATTGGTCCACTGTTTTCTCATTTGCATTGTTTCTGATTATAATCCACTCTTAGGCTTATCTTTGTTCCTCTATATGTAATGTGTTTTTTCTCTGCCGACTTTTAAGATTTTTGTTTATGAACGATTTTGAGCAATTTTATTATGATGTGCATTGATGTTGTTTTCTTTATGCTTCTTGTGCCTGGGGTTCATTGAGCTACTTGGATCTGTGAGTTTATAATTATCATCAAGTTTGGGAAAGTTTGTCCTTTATTTCTTCAAATATTTGTTCTGTCTCCTGCTCTAACCTCTTTTTAAGTGACTCCAATTATATTGGATATTAATTCACTTGAGGCTGTCCTGCAGCTAACTAAGTCTCTGTTCATTGTTTTGTTTTTTAAAATTCTCTCTTTTCTCCATGTCTTCAAGATTACCCAGATTGTTTTCTTTTGCAATGTGTGATCACTATCAATTTAATCCAATGTATTTTTTATTGAACCCACCGTCTCACTGGGCTCAATTCAAGGTGTCAGTACGCTGACCATATATACCATTTGAAAGGGGAAAGTATCATAGTTTTTTGTCCCATTTAAAATGGTACATCTGCTCAGCCTACCTAAAAATCCTCTGTGTTCTACCTATTCATCTCTCCCTCTCGCCCCCTGAACTTCTGACAACCACTAATGTTTTTATTGTCTCTATACTTTTGTCTTTTCCAGAATGTCATATACCGTAGTTGGAATTATACAGTATGGAGCCTCTTTAGACTGGCTTCCTTCAGTTGCAGCATATTTTTTATTTTCTTCTCTGTCTTTTCATAGCTTGGTAACTCATTTATTTTTATTGTTGAATAATAGCTTATGCAGAAGTGTATCACAGTTTATTCATCTTAGTTGCTTCCAGTTTTGACAATTATAAATAAAGCTCCTATAAACATCCATGTGCACATTTTTGAGTAAACATGTAAGTTTTTGATTTATTACATAAATACCTAGAAATGCAATTGCTAGGTCACATAGTAAGACTATATTTAGCTTTTTAAGAAACTGCCAAACTGCCTTCCAGAGTGTTTGTACCACATTGTATTCCCATCAATGATGAATGAGCGTTCCTGATGCTTCACATTCTCATCAGCATTTGGTGTTGTCAGTGTTCGGATTTTCACCAATCTAATAGGTGTATAGTAGCATCTTGTTGTTTTAATTTGCAATTCCCTAATGACTATGATTTCAAGCATCTCTTCATAACTTATTTGCCATCTGTATATTTTCTTTGGTGAAGTATCTGTTCAGGTCTTTTGCCCATTTTTTAATGTGTTGGTTGTTTTTCTTATTGCTGAGTTTTAACAGTTCTTCTTATATTTTGTATAAAAATACTGTCTTTTTAAAATTAACACTTGATGATTTATCTCTGGGGATGCTGGGCACACTTGGCTGAACATGTATCACTAACAACTGGAATTGTGTTTGCTTCTATTGTATTCTATGGGGCAGTACTGATCCCTGCTCACTTTAATTTCCTAGCTTGATGTTATCCAGACATCTCTGTGATTGTAAATTTAAATTCTAAACTCAAATGAGAGTAATCTGTGATTGCAGGTTTTTGGGGAAACCTTTTTTTCCCCTATCCTGAGCTCAGGGATAAATATCCCTGCCATTTTCCTATTGCAGTGGAGTGTTTTGGTATACCTACTAAGAATGCAACTCTTCAATACCTTAAGCTTTATGATCTTGGTTCCAATGTCTCATTTTTCTTGGGCTTAAGACCTTATTTCCTGAGCCCACTAATCTATTAAAACCCAAGTTTCTGAGTGAGGTACATCAGCAAGTTTTACCAGGGTGTTAGCATCTTCATGTTCAACTTGAATTACCACTTTCGTTTTCAAAGTTCTCGCTTTTTTTTTTTTTTTTTGTCTCCAAGGATTTCTCTAATAGGAGGTCAGCTATAAAAGTTAAAATGTATTTTTGTTATGTTTATCTTTCATTTCTGTATTTTTTGTTGAGGTTCTTTTATATTATGTCTAATCCATACATTGCCAAAATCGGATGGTCATATGGGATTTTAATGGCCTGGTTTCAACTTATTTTTCACAAAGCAAAAGCCTACCCAAATATCTGCTGGTTGTCTCTAAGAAAGAACTAGTTGGATTCTATTAGAAACAATAATGTTTTTCTTGTTTATCTCTCTTAAGGATAAGATCTATGTCTGATTTATCTTTGTATACCTCCATAATTCTTACACAGAGTAGGCATTCAATAAAGGTTGGTTGAGTAAAACAGTTTTTTTAATTGAATGAGGAAATAAATGAATGATGTAACTTATGCTTGATATAGCTAAGCCTAAGAGACCCTTATAAATAAGGTTCATTTTTAAGCCAAGAGGTTGGATTTTCAGTAATTAAATATACAGTCTTCAAATACAGCTGGGCATTTCTATTTAGGGAAGAGCTTGTGAGGTGACAGAACAATGTTATGTATTAGTTCTCTGGGAAGGCTTGGTATACAACTACCATACAGGTGTTTCCTGTTGAGACTCCAAGTTCCCACACCAGAACTCTGAGGACAGCTGAGAACAAAACTTAGAGCACTTAATTACATTTGCCCAGTGTGCTGCATAAGAAGTCATTGACCAAAAATAACCTGTTTAAGTAATGTTCAAGTTGAGATACAAACCAGCAGGAATCAGGAAATTCAAAATTAAATCAGATCTCCACCCTTCACTGGCTTCATTGTGCCCAGGCAGCACCAAGGTCAGAAATTAATTGAAGGCATGGCAGAACACAGCCTGCAGTATTTCAGCTCAATGAGGTCACAAGGAAAACTTAGTTAAAACCTTATTAGAGCAGTTTATAGGAGCACATTCCTCTGAATATGAAAGTAGAGTTTTTGCTTTGATGGATGTATCACCTACCCAATGTAATTTGTTGGGAATAATTTGAAAATGTAAGTGAACATAATTAAGCTTCTATTTTATGGTGGTCTGGTCATTTGCCTCCAGATGCACTTGTCTTTGTAGATTTGACACTGCAAATGCCTAGATTATAATGAGACACATTTCAGACATTCTCTTTTAAATTAATATTTGGGCATCTGTGAATTAAGAAAGAACCTTGGAATTGATAATAAAGTTGCAATTAATATTTTTAGCCATATATTTTCCTCTGTAGAACTGTAAGTATAAGAAAAAATATCAAAGGTAATATCACCGTGAAATTCAGTTGCATGCCACAGTATAGTCCATACCATGGAGCCCTCACACACTCCTCCCCAGAATGAAAGATGTCACATTCATTTGGGATGGCGAATGTTCACCTGATTGCTAAAACATGTGGAGGAAAGTATTCTCTTCTTTTTTTTAAAAAAACCTTGTGAGTTCTTTTTTTGTTTTTTTGTTTTTTTTTTTGACAGAGACAGAGAGAGACCTGAACTGGGGGAGCTCCCCAGTTCAGCACATGTGTCCACAAGGGCCGGGACTTGATCCTCAGTCCTCGGGGTTTCAAAGCAAGCACTTAACCCGCTGAGCCATCCCGGCTTTCCCTGTATTCTCTTCTTTTAGGCTACTCCTTAGGTACATTTGTACTTTCCTTTTAGAAGTCTCTCTAATTCCAGACCAAATCACTGGTTTCTTTTTACTTTATTAGAAATTCTTGCTTAGTGTTAATTAAGCTATTTTATTTAAATAAAGAAAACAAAATATCTTGTTTCAAGAAAGATTAAGAAAAAGAAGAATAAAAAGAAAACAGCTGTAGAAAAGACCCAATAGTATCAGGAATTTGTTTTTGGTTTTGGTTTTTCATTTACTACTTAACCTTCTCTGGTATACTAATTGAAGAATAGAATTGAATTTATACTAAAGATTCCAATCATACTCACCAAGTTTGGAACCAAAAATAAACATATCATTAACTCAGAGTAGCTACTATTTCCTGAGTTATAGTATGTCATTTTTCATTTTATCATGCAATCTAAACTTGAATAAATTATTTTGAATTTAAACTGTTTTTATTTATATTTAGTTATTATACCCCACATTGTTCCAAAAATAGATTTATGAAACTTAAAAAAAAGAGACATTAATTGATAGTTATATATATAATATAACTTTCAAAGTGAGATTGAACATTTCTTACAAATTTGCTCTCATTTGCAACTAGTCATGGGTGTTGCAACTGCCTATATTGCTTGATATGAAAAAAAGAAAATTGACCAAAAAATGTACAATAATATTAAATATTTTTTAAGTCAGATTAATATGATGTAAGTAAATATGTTTCATTACTTTACAAGAGATTTTAAAATAAAATTCTAAACTTCTTTTGGCATCAGATGAGTTTACTTTTTACATTACATGGATGCTTTTGACCTCCAGGGTCAATATGTTTATTTTTCGCTCAAGAGATCTGAGACAAGGGCTCATTATGAGGATGTGTCTTGTTGCTAAGCACATGAGTTCAGTATTCAGACATGCTAGTTTTTTTTAAAGACTTCTCAGTTCTCTGACTTCCCTATTAAATTTTGGTCAATTGCCTTCTATACTTCCAAACAGCAGACAAGCACATAGTGATAAACTCTATTGAAATAACTAGTTCCTTCACTACCAGGGAATTACTTCAGACAACTCTGTATTCACCATTTTCAGGCACAAAGGAAGACAAAAGCCCACCCCAAATGTGACCTGCTGCACAAAATACCTTTTGTTATCAACTGAAGTGCTCTTCTGAATCCTCAAAGCACCCATTGACAGATTTTCTTTTTCCCACATACATAATTTATGTCATCTAATTAATTTTTCATAAGTTAAACAATAGTTAATATTAGTTGGTGGCCTTCATAAATGGCAAAAAAAAAATAAAATTAATTAATTCTTTCCCCAGATCTGCATGAAATGCATTTTTTTCTTTCTCCAATACTATGCAGAGCAGAGATTGCATATCTGTAGCCTTAAGTTAAGGAGCGATCTTAATAGTCCCTGACCAGACAAAAGCTTCCACACTATGAGCAAGTCTTAGCAGAGGATTGCTTAAGGGGAAATCCTACACCACATGATGTATCACTGACCTTTCTCCTCTGTCCTTGTTATACAGAGAACTGAACCTCTCCTCTGTCTCCATTTATAAAGTATTTGACAATGACTGATAGTTTTATTTTTTTTTTCATGGCACTCATTGCATTAAAATGGAGTTGCTGTTACATGGAATGTCGGGAGAGCAGAGTGTGTCTGAAAGGAGCAGGAAAAAAATTGCACAAAACCTTCATCCGTCAGAATGCATCAAGATACCCCACTGTGGATGATATGTAGCTTCTAAATTCCCAGAACATAATAAGAATGAGGAGCAATCATATACTACAACAAACAAAACAAAATTATTTGAAGCGCAAACTTGAGCTATTCTTCTGGCTCATGGATTGAAGGGGGAGCTTAGGTGTGGGAACGCATCCAGAGGCTTTGACGACATTCCTCTTGACATTTAGGTCAGAGATGGGACTAAAATCTTCCATTTAGGATTGAATGACAGGTTAGTGTGAAAAAAGGGGAGGGGGCTGGTCTCAAGTAGAAACACACTCAATCTTAAAATATGTAGTTATAATGTACAAAAGCACCTTAACTCCTACCCCTTCTTTCTGAAGTCACTAGATCCAATAGATATCCCTTAAAATGTCTCTTGAACCTGCCCCCCTCTGTATCCACAGCCACTCCCCTGCTATGACCTCCATTATCTCTTCCCTGGATTCTATCTACCACTGTTAACTGGGCAGCCCACCTCCCAGCCTCCCAGGACGGGGGAGGCTAGAATTGTTCTCATGAACATCCATTGCTAACTTTGCTTGTTCTGATGCAATCACTCAATAAAAATTTCTCCAGTTATTATGTGCAGATATTTCTTATCAAAATTACATCACTAATTATAAAGTTGAAAGCTTTGCATTGGTTCTTTTGAAAATTGTTTAAAACCACACAGATTCACTGACTTAAAATAGGACCCAGGAGAACATTACCAGGCCCCAGGTGTGCCAGCCTCAATTAAATGACTGGTAAGCCCCAGGCAGGTTTCTTTCTGTCTTTGCACATTCAGAAGAGAATGCCAAAAATTTATATGCGGATGCTAATGCACTTGTTCCATGCTTATTGTACTTATCGTGCTTATTGGTTCCTTATTTTAAATGGTGATTTTGAGTAAATGTTAGGTGTTGTTCTTCATACATTTCAGCTTAAGTCAATCATTCAGTATTGATACAGATAAGTTTATATGTGCTGTATGTCAGTTAATTGTGCAGCTTCCACGTGTGTGTTGTTGCAGTACAGGGGAAGAGAAGACGGGATTTGGCTGCTTATTTTCAGACAGAAGAGAAGAGCTGGTTGAGCTCTTAAGACAAGCTAGTTCAAACTCTTCCGTAAATGAATGACTGAACCATGCTAGGCCTGCATTCTGAAAGCAGGATTCATACATAGTTATTATTGCATACCCCGTAGCAGCCTACCATAGTGCCTGGAATACTGTAGGCATATTAGTTTTCTAATGCAGTAACAAATTACCACAAATGTTGCAGCTTACGACACTAGGCATTCATTATTTCTCAGTTCTATAGGTCAGAAGGCTAGGCAGGTTTAACTGGTATTCTGTTTCCAGGCTCATAACACCAAAAACGAGGTGTAAGTCAAGCTGCCCTTTTCTCTGAAGGCTCTGGAGGACACACTACCAAGCTCATTCAAATTGTTGGCAGAATTCAGTCTCTTGTGGTTATTGGACTGAAGTCCCCATGTCCTTGGTGGCTGGTATTCCTCAACATGTGGCCCCCTCCATCTTTAAGCAAGTAATACCTTTTTAAACCCTTCTCACACTTAGAATCTCTCTGACTTTCTCTTCTGGAGAAAACTCTGCTTTAGACAGGCTTATGTGATTAAGTTAGACCCAATCAGGAGTCTCCCTAGTATTAGAGTTAACAGATTCATGATCTTCATTACATCTGAAAAATGCCTTTTCCTGTATAATATAATGGCAGGCATAATGCCAGGCACTAAGGTCACAGGGGCCAAGTTAGGATTCTGCCTGCCACAGTAGGGATGGGGTTTATAACTCCTCCTGCTCTAGTGCTTTTTAGTGCTATGAACAAACAAGAAATTCTTCCTGATGTCCAAGTCTCAGGTGTATGACACAAGTGTCTATTTTGACTTGTATGAATTAACACCACTTATCCTCAAGCAAGCATAAATTTGGGTTTCTCCTCTGTGGTGTATGGGGGACATACTTCTCTCCAAATTACAGTGGTGAACGTAAAGAAGTTGGTCTCTTCGTTCACTTTTCAACATGGTTCTACCTAGGAATCCCTTAAAAGTCTTCAAAACTTCTTTCTTCTTCTCCTTCTACTTGCTTCTTCTTTGGCAATCTCAATTAAACCCTCACCTTTAAATACCAATACAGTTGATCCTTGACCAACACTGGCTTTAACTGCATAGGTCTAGTTATATGTGTTTTTCCTTTTTCAATAAATGTACAGTCAGTCTTCTCAGTCCATGGGGATCCTACTAGGTTGTGAGCATTGAGTAAATTATTATCCCCTATCTTTCTCATGATGGCCCAAGCAACTGGTTCCTTAACTATCAATAGTTTGTATAAGATAGTAGGTCCAACCCATTCTTCACACTGCAGCCAAGGCTATCTTCAAAAAATTAGATCATGTGGGGAAAGCCAGGATGGCTCAATGAGTTAAGCACTCACTTTGCAGCCCTGGGGACCGAGGATCGAATCCCAGCCCTGGCCCGTGTGGACCCATATGCTGAACTGGTGAGTGCCCCCAATTCGGTTCTCACCAGGGTGAGACCCCGGCCCAGTTCCTGCCCTGTGCAGCCCCTTGCCCACTTGTGGAATGAAACTATGTGGAAAGACCAATGATGTGCAACTATGGAGACTGTTCGGGGCCCTTCCGCTTCTCTCTGTCTCTGTATCTCTCGCTCTCTCTCTGTCAAAAAAAACCCCAATAAAAATAAATCTTAAAAAAAATTAGGGAAAGCCGGGACGGCTCAGCGGGTTGAGCGCTCGCTTTGAGGCTCTGAGGACCGAGGATCGAATCCCGGCTCCGGCCCAGGCAGGACCCACATGCTGAACTGGGGAGTTCCCACAGTTCGGTTCTCTAGCTGTCTCTGTCTCTGTCTCTCTCTCTATCTGTCAAAAGTAAAATAAAAATAAATATGCACTGAAGATAAAATAATTACTCTCTATAAATATAAAAAGATATAAAAAAAAATTAG
>PVKE010030848.1:0-19384 GCA_004027555.1 Craseonycteris thonglongyai
ATAACATCTTAAAAATAAAAGTAAAAAGAAAAAGATGACTAACTGGAAAAGATCTGAATTCAGTCACATTCATGTATGAACTATTTTCATTCAACTTCAGAGTCATTTAAACTTAAGTTTTCTTTTGGATATGATTTCTCTTCGATTTATAAAATATTCCTAGACATTATGTCATTTCAGGGGTCCCGCATTGTGATAATAATGGATTCCTCAATTTGCTCTATGTTAAAATCTGATACAAGCCTGAAAAAAAGCATGAGCTGTGATATCATTGTGTATCAAATAAAGTCATGTAAAAAAATAGTTTGACCAGGGAAAATACTATGTGATGAATACCCTAAATTACTAACGTGTGGCTTTTGCAGACTAGAAAGTATATAACGTTGTACTATCATACACACATACATATGTATATAAAGATACATGGGGAAGCCAAGATGGCTCAGTGGGTTAAGCGCTCACTTTACAGCCCCGGGGACTGAGAATCGAATCCCAGCCCTAGCCCATGTGGACCCATATGCTGAACTGGGTAGTAACTCCAGTTCAGTTCTCACTGAGGTGACTCCTGCCCTGTGCAGCCACGTGCCCACCTGTGAAGTGAAACTATGTGGAAAAATCAATGATGTACAGCTGTGGAGACTGTTTGGGGCCCTCCGCCTTCTCTCTGTCTCTGTATCTCTCACTTTCCCTCTCTGTCAAAACAATAAAAATAAATCTTAAAAACAAATACAAAGACACATATTTCATGTATACGTACACATATACTTAAATATACACTCATTTAGCCCTTGAGACTTATTTTTTACATCCTGAAGCATAGATGTACTTTTAATCAAATATGTGGTAAACATAAATCTGAAATTGCTACTTAATATCAGAGATGGCAGCATTAACATTTAGAATTATCTCAATATTCTGGAAACACGGATTGAAACCAACAGCTATCATCCTAATAGGGATGAATGAAGTGTGAAAATGCACAAACTCCAACTGATGTTAAAAATTGTGAAGTGTTGGCTAGTCAGAGGTGTGAGACAACAAAAATATAAATTGCTTTAAAAATTCACACAATTTTAGAAGACTACATTAAAAATATTTCAATCAGAGGAACTATTATAATTCCATGGAATGATATATGGAAACTGTACCAAATTAGAAGTGTCATATTGTAACTGAGATCATGCAAACTCCAGTATTCAGAAGAAAGGCTGTGTGGTGTAATAGCAACAAGTACTAGAACGAGTTAACTGACCTGCATTTTAGTACAAACCTTGCTGTAAACTTAGATGATTGAAAACAATTTACTTGTTCTTTTGCTGCTCTGTATCAAATATAGGGTTTATATGAAGTACTTGCTCCCTAGAATCAGTTAAAGCTAAAAGATGCATTCATTTATTCATTGATATGATTGGTGATTGTTGAATACCTACTATGTGCCAATAACTATTGTATTAATATATTCTAGGGCTTTGATAATGAAGGCAGCAGATAAAGTTCATTTCACAGTGAAGTTATCTCAATGTATGAAAGGAGATAACGAACAAATGATAAGTAAAACACTATCAAGAGAGGAAAAGTAGTATGAGGCAATAAAGAATAAACAGGTCATAAGGGATCACTAATTGTTGAGCTGTATGAAAGCATGTTTTGTGAGTAGTTTACTTAATATTAGATAGCAACTTGAAAATAAAATATTAATATAAGTAACAATAATACATTAAAGTATTAAACAGATATTATTTTTTAGAAGAAGACTTGTTTTGTGTGTCCCACAGGGTACAAATGGTGCCAGTAAGTGGAAGATAACAGTCATGGTTTGGGATTCAATATATGGCAGAAGTAACAGGGTAATGTCATAAGGCTTGCTTTGTTTCACATGAGATGAACAGCAATTTGAACATTTCACCTACAATGCCTTACTGTTTGATTGAGTGTGATATTGTTATGTTACAAAATTTGATTTTTTAATATAAGGTCTGGTTTAGCTTACCAGCTCATAAATTAGGAGCATTACTTCTGCCAGACCCTCTATGATCTTTCTGAAAAAAAAAAAATCTTAATACTATGAGTTCCTTGATGAAAATTTGACAGAATATATTGGAATTCCAACATTGGGCATGGAAACTTCTATCTCTAAATTTTAGTATAGTTCCAATCACATAAATAATATTGGTTCCATACATCTGAATGATATGCTGAACACTCTGAAAAAACTCTGAGAAAGGGTATCAAACCAATGAGATTTTCATTTCACTTTTACAACCTGCGAGAGTAACATAATTACTCCAAATGTTGTTTTTATCTAAAGGTGTTGTGTGTGTGCGTTTATGTGCATGAGTACTCCCCTTGAAGCTATATTTAGTTGTGCAGTCAAATTTTTATATGTAGATCATTAAGAAAAGAGTGGAAAGTGAATTAGAGAAGTGTATTATCAACTGCTTTAGAATAGAGACATTATAAATAGGAGATTTGGGAATGGAGTTTGCTTGAAGAATGTGCAAGCCGAGTGCTGCATGTATTACTGTTCTGTCGAGAGCAGACTTCCTTTTCTGGTTCTTTGCTGCTCTGAGACTTTAATGCATTCTCCCTCCAGGAATGTCAGACTCTGAGATTTAAGGGTGTGATCGACTGTGGAGGGGAAAAAAAATCCAGGGGATAATACAGGATCCAGAAGAAGTAATGCCCTTTTTTTTATGAGCTGGCAGTATATACCAAATATTTTATTTGGTTACTAAGGTTACTAAGACAACATGTCGTTTTATACTACACTACTTTTAAAAGGGTGTTACTTCTGCCAGACCCTGTATATCTGCTACGTTCTAATTTTAGGCTTACCCAAAATATGGGTTCAACATTATTCTGAATGTTTGATTGAAATTCTTCAAAGCAATCGTTCATCACACTGAATTGTGAAATTACTGTATTTTTATATCATTATATCATACTTATTAACCAAGATGTTTGAGTTTTATTCTTGTTTCAACATCTGAATGCTTGGGAGGACCTTTCACATTCTTTCGTCATCTCAGTAACACATTTATAAATGGACATAACATTTAAAATAGACTCAAAAGACCATGTTAAAATTAATACATTTTACACGGTACAATAAATTTTTTGCTTACAACCTCATTTAAGAAAAAATAATCTCAGTCTAAGAATAAATTAATGATATAATGGGCTTACTAAAAAAAAAATTAAGTGCCAGCTCTGTTCATATAATTTTTCAGAACTAAGTAAAATATCTGAATTTGGACTAGACATTTTAAACCAAGGATCTTCAATATTCTTTGATGAGTCATAAGTTGAAGGAGACAGCTGTTTACAAACACTGTGGTGTAACTGAGGTGAACTGTGAAATGTTCTTCCTTTTGGTTTCCTGAGGAAAACCATGCTCATGTATATCCTTAACACTGACAGAGTGTGCACAACAGTAAGAATAAAAGAAGGAAAGAAAGGTTACTATACTTGATGCACATTATAGTTTGATGGGAAAACAGTGTGTAAGTGTGGAGGCTCGCCCATGGCCATGACAAACTGTAGAAGACATTTGACATGAATTTATCTCAAGAAGCAGTGGAGTGTTGTGAACAGTAATTATACTATACACTGTAAGATTGCAAGGAGGGGGTTTGAGAACAGTACAATAGTATTGGGCATCCTTGTAGGGTTATTATTTTTTTTGGATATATCTTTGGAAAATCTGCTTAAATAAAGGAGCCATATTCCACTTTTTTTTGGTAATGCATTTAACAAAAGGAGATTGCTATCACCAAGATGTTGACATTTGAGGATCCTGAATTTCCCTCCTCCCATGTAGATACACAGACTATACAGTTACATGCTGAGTAATTCCCTCTGACAGAAATTCAGAAACTAGATTTGAGTGACACCTACACATTAGACAACTGAGAAATTACAATGAAACTAGCTGAGACACCCTCTGGCTATAAACCCCACCCTAGGCACAGTGCCTTACAGTTGAGAGGAAATCCCCAATTCCCAGCTTCTCCCTAAAGAGCAAATGGTTTGGTTCACACATATTTGAGAGCTGTTCAGAAAAACAAACAAACAAACAAAAAAAAACACAAACCAGACCAGCCATAAATTCCTCTATTTTTTTGTATTACATGGCTGGATACTTTCTGGACAGCCCTGGAAGTAGCCCAACTATTAAGGCTGCCAACTAATTAATGGGTCTCCAAATTAACAGATGGATATGGGAACACTCCCTGTGGCTATTCCCTCAGGCTTAGTGCAGAGGGAGCAGACAGAAATGCCCATCTCCTAGTTTTTTCTCTGGAAGGGTTTGATGCATGCTTTACCAGCTGATGCCTAAAGGTCCAGCATCTAGATGTGACTGGGATCCTCCCTGAAGCTCAAAAGACAGTGACTGGGCACTTCCCCACATCTGCCCTCTGGCTTACTCCAACAATAAAGCCAAATCTCCAGCTTCACTCTAGAAGGAACGTGTGCACACATATAATGCCTCAACATTTACAGCTGTCACCCCAAAATTAGGCCCACACATCACCTATGAATCTGATAGGGTGTGGGGCTTGCATTCATGAGTCACATAGAACAATAGCAAACAAAGAAGTAGTTCTTTAAATGGATATGCAAACACTCCCAGTGGGTACACACCTGGGCTCATTTTATAGGACAGAGGTGTAAAGGCTTATCTCCCAGGTTGTCTCTGGAAAGGATTTGATAGTGAATGTTCTCAGATGCTGCCAGAGGTTCCAGTTCTAATCAGCATGCATGGGAGACCTGACCAGCATCCATCTGGGAGCCTGAAGGAGCTGTGGGCACATCCCCTGCTGTCTCCACCATGCTTTTTCCGACAGTAATACCAAGTATCCAGGATCTCCTTAGAGTGAGATCTCTACATATAGATCACCCCAACTTTTATCTCTGCCACTGGATGGAATGGGTCCCAGATCACTTAGCTCTGGAAGCAATGGGACTCAGCAATCAGAAGTTCCTCAGGATTGCACAAAACAAAGAGGTGGCTCTGTTAGGGCACACAGACACTTCCAGTGAGTATTCCCCCTGGCTCAGCACAGAGTAAGTGAGCAATCACCCAGTCCTGGTTACTCCCTGGTGGGAGGGAGACTTCATATCTGACTACATATAATGGGTCTTTAAAGTAGAGATAAAAGAAAGAAAACAAAAAATAAAGCAAAACAATGATGTCCCCGAAGAAAAGTAAGTTACCAACACAGAATAATTAAGGTGTAATCAAACTGAATATCATAATTGTAGGAAAGCTCAAATAAAAAAAAATACATAATGGACAGCAGTAAAGAGGGGATCTTAATAATAGGAACAAAACACAACTTCTAAAATTCTTGATGTTTTATTTTCTTGAAATACCTCTGAAAATTTTGGAGTCTTGCTGTGTTCTTGGTATAGATTAATTTCTCTAAACATATTCCAACACTTTAAATGTATTTAAGAGGAACAAAATAAGGTAAATACATCATAGTCTATTTTTGCATTAACGCTTATGAGAGCTTTAACTTGGAATTTAATGTGCAATTCTTTATTTTAATGCACCAATATTATTTTTTGAGAAGATCATTTTTGGAGCTCTCATTGGAACATTAACTTTCATAGAGTTCTATATTATCACATTTGTTAGCAGGAAACTCAGCCCAATGTAGCTTGGAAATAGAGATTACTTTCTGACTGGAAATATGGGTAGCTATATATAGAAATGATTCCTTTTCCATGGTGATTCTATACATTAGCTACTACATTTGAATGAGTACTGGTGCATTGTAGTCTCTGAATGTGTTAAATGGAATTTTTAAATGTTGATATTGAATTTTATTGAGTTCTCACTTTTCTGTTAGGTTGATATAATTTTATCTATTGCTTCAATTAAAAGTAATAAAAGTAATAATCTCTTTTATTCTGTGGACAAATTTCTAGTCACACACCCATAGCACATCATGTAAACTTTTTTTTTTTTTTACAAATAAGAGTAAAATGATTACTTAGAAGGCTAATAAAATATTTAAAGCATCATAAAAAGAGAAGCTTTAAATTGGTAGTCATAATCTTTTTGTTTGTAATCTATTTTCCTAGTTAGAGGACAGGCTCTTTGAGGTCAGAGAGCTCTGAAATTATTTTATTATCACTTAGTTTCTTCTGTATTTGGCACAATGGGTTGCACACTGATAAATTTTCAACTACAGTATCATGACTGATATGATTGAGATAGTTTAGCGAACACCCACAGTGATGGGATATTTATAGTAGAGACTATTGTTATTCAAAACAATGAGATGTATTTATATTATAGAAATCTTGTTACTATTCTAACATATGTAAAAGTTTGAGACTATTCCACACAGGAATTCTAAATATATGTGATATAGAGAACAATTTAAATAGATAATTTAACAAACTTACTCTCATGTCATGATGGACATATGTCCACTGTGTATGAATTTTGTATAAAATGTATCTTAGAATTTTTAGAATGGTGTGTATGATTGAAGGACTCTTAACATATTTATTTTGCATTATAATGCATGTTAAAATATAAGAGTGTAGAACAATGATCAATAATAGTATGGTGGCATTCATATTTTTAATTTATGCTAAGATGCCTGGAGATCTTTTTTTAATATTGCATGGAAGTAAATAATAGATGATACACATAAATATGCTCATCTGGGAATTATACTTAGCTAGTACTTGAATTTCAACATAATAAAGCTGCTTAACTTTATAAAACATACAATTTTACTAGAAATACTGTGTGGAAAATCGAATCTTACTCTTCCCAACAATGCTCTTGCAGGATCTGGGACATGATATAAATGCAAAAGTATCAAGAAAAAAATGCTGGGAAAGCTGGGATGGCTCAGTGGGTTAAGTGCTCGCTTTGAAGCACTGGGGACTGAGGATCGAGTCCCGGCCCCGGCCATGTGGACCCACATGCTGAACTGGGGTGTGCTCCCAGTTCAGTTCTTGCCGGGGCCTATGTGGGAGGCTCCTGGCCCAGTTCCTGCCCTGCACAGCCCTGTGCCCACCTGTGGAGTGAAACTATATGGAAAACTAATGTCAACTATGGAGACTGCTCTGGGCCCACCCCCTTCTCTCTGTCTCTCTCTGTCTCTGTTTCTCTCTGTCAAAAATCAATAAAATGGGAAAGCCGGGATGGCTCAGTGAGTTAAGTGCTCGCTTTGCAGTGCCGGGGACCGAGGATCGAGTCCTGGCCCCGGCTGGTGCGGAACCATATGCTGAACTGGGAGCTCCCCGAGTTCAGTTCTCTCTCTCTCTCTCTCTCTGTCAAAAATAAATAAAAAAATATATATATTTTAAAAAAATTTAAAAAAATCAATAAAATAAATCTTTTAAAATAAAAAGAAAAATATGCTCTGCATGTAGCTTTTCTTTTTCCTTATTCTCCAATATCAATTTTTATCATAAAATTTACATATTTTCCAGTCAATTCTTGTGGGTATTTTTTAATCAGTAAAATAGGAAAAAAAATAGTAATGAGAAGTAGAAAATGAAAATAAATTTAGGATTAAAAAATGCGTTAATGAATTACACATAAGCATGACTGATGGGATGGGGTCGGTTCAAGATCTGTCAAAATTCTGTCAGCCTTTGTAGAAAATCAGTGCCTTGTCTACGTCTTAAAAATATTGAACAGTACTTATCATTTAATGTTTAAACTCAAAACACCCTTCAGATTTGGTAGGGAAAGTGAGAGATAACTAAAAAATACATAGAAAATTTAATAAAACATGACTATAAACTACATAAGATGCATTTCTGAAACTAACATTGTTTAAGGAAAGTGATGTCACAAACAAAATATAGCTCCTGGTAAAAACCAAAAAATCAGAAATAATAGCACATATAACTACTGATTAACTTGAGTTTTCACATTAAATTAACTTCTGAATCTTACATTAGTAATAATTAGTTTTTAATGTATATACACACAAACATAAAAATACACATATATAGATTAGACATACATGCATATATGCATACACACATGCATACATACATACGTGCTTATATAACTACAGAGAAATATTTACTTGCAGTCTCATCAAACATTGCCCCTTAAAGCAGTGTATAAATTCTCATGCACTCTTGCTCCTCCTTGTAACAAATCAAATTTGTACTGTGCCTATGAGTATTAAATTAAGACATGACCCTGTCCTCATTGTGCTAGGGCACAGTCTATGGTACAGATTGTGGTACAAACACAACTGGTATCTTGATCTTGGACTTCTTGAAATTTGTAAGTTTAGAACTAGTGTAAGAGAGATTTTTAACAGAGTTCTAGTTAACATTGTTATAATAGTTCCCCCTTATCTCTGGGGTATATGTTCTAAGACCCCCCCCACCATTGGATGCCTGAAACCATGGATAACATCAAACTGAGTATATATTATGTTTATTCGTATCATACATCCCTATGATAAAAGTTAACCTGTGAAATAGGCACAGTAAGAGATGAACAACAATAAGTAATAATTAAATGGAACAAGTATAACAATGCATTATAAGTTTTGCGAAGGTGGTATTATTAAGTAAAATAAGGGTTACATCAACACAAGCACAGATATAACACAACAGTTCATCTGATAACTAGGGGGCACTGCTGATCTGATAACTAAAAGGCAGATAGGGTATAGAGTCATGACTTGTTTTATTGTGCTTTGTTTTTATGATGCTTTACAGATAATTGCATTTTTAAAAACAAATTGTAGTTTGTTGGCATCCTTGTGTCAAGCAAGTACTTTGGAATCATTTTTCTAGCAGTATTTGATCATTTTGTGTCTCTGTGTCACATTTTAGTAATTTTCACAATTTGTCAATCTTTTTCATTATTATTATATTTGTTATGGTTATCTATAATTAGTGACCTTAGAAATCATTTGTGAAAGGGAGTAAACCCATATGGCAAAATTTATTATCTTCTTTTAAGAAATTGCCAAAGCCATCCCAATATTCAGGAACCACTATGCTGAGCAATCAGCAGCCATCAACAATGAAGCAAAATTCTCCATCAGCAAGAAGATTATGACTTACTGAAGTGCTAGGATTTAGATAACAGCATTTTTAGCAATAAAGTATTTTTAATTAAGTTATGCATATTTTTAGATATAATGCTGTGGCACACCTAAGATACTACAGTATAGGGTAACATAACTTTTATATGCACTAGGAAACCAAAATTCGTGTGTGATGCGCTTTATTGACACACATATTTCATTGCAGTCATTTGGGCCTGAATCTGTAATATCTCCAAGTTATGCCTGCATAGCATGGGCACAATGGACAGAGAAGATTCTTGTCTGGATGTGACTAAGTAGTACAGCAGAAGATTTCATCACGCCACTCAGCCCACTTCAAAACATATAAGTTGTTTATTTCTGAAATTTTCCTTTTTGATATTTTTGGAATGCCATGAACCATGGATAACTGAAACTATATAAAATGAAACCACTGATAAGGTGGACTACTCTATTTAGTTAATATTTTGATTAGCTTAAGAATTCACTGTTAAATATGTCAGAAATGATAATACTATGGGAAAATATTATGAGATAGCTGGTTATCTCACAAGATTCCAAGTTGTAATCATGTAACATAAACACAACCAATTGGATGTACTGCCTTTATGGGGAAGAAGGATAAAGAAGTAATAGAAATTAAACAGAAAATATCTTTTCTAGTGTACTAATGTAAGTCAAATTTAAGTAGAGAAAGGGAGTAAAGCAAAACCAGGTGTCAAAATCTATAATGAAATATCAAAATTGTAGGAGTTAAGAAGTTAAAAATGTGTTAGCTGAGGATTACAAGTTACTGTTGTTTTTGTTATATCAGTATATGAAAGAATTAACTATGGTAGCATTTAAATAACACCAGGCTAATTAAAGTTCTGTCAGGTTCCCCTAACATAAAGACTAATCTTTCATGCTGAGCCGTGTAGCTTGGCTCAAAACTGAAATTTGGGGCAGAATTGAACACGAAGAAAGTTTACTCTTTAAATAGATACCTTGAATAGAAATGTACACACTAGGGATGTGTATACTCGTAGAAGTTACATATACAAAGATGATGAATTAATCACTATATTCTTCTTTATCTATATATTGTTAGCTTATTAACCTCACACAACTCTGACTATATCATTTTATCATTCAGTTCTTTTCCTGTTATATCCAGGATAGTGTCCGCATGTCTAAGCATTAATTTAATGCTTAGAGTCTGTGGCCTGGCCCCTCCTCCCTTTCTAGTCCTGTTTCCAATTGTCTGTTCTAGCCAAATGTATCCAAATGTCATGTTCAGATCTCTTACTTTCATAATTTATTTGATGAAGAAAAGCATGAAGTGAGTAACACACTTGTAATCTAACAGAGTAAAGGTCAAATGCCACCTCCTTCAAGACACCTTCTTCACCCCACTGAATTTCCTTCTGCTTTGGTAGTCACCTCAGTGAGAGGACATCAAGAACCTGAACAGCAGGGATGTGAATTATACTTTAATCAGCTACTGGCCATGCAGCCCTGAACTTGTGTCTTTATTATCCATGTCTCAGTTTCTTCCTGATAAATCTGGACTGTGAAGATATTGCAGGTCTGTAATCCCTTATCCATCTCTGAAATCCAACACTTGCTGAAAATTAAAAGCCTCCTTTGTTAACTAAGATGGCTACAAATTCAACCTGACCTAATAAGCATGTTCAGAGGCAAAAGCTGACTTGACCTTATCATCTTTATCACACTTTATGTGAATATACATGTATTACTGCCAAAATAACACATATATTTTATTGCAGGTTGTTCTCCCTTATCCTCCAGGACGTGCTAAAAAAGATAATTGTTTGCATCCTCAATAGTGATGTATAAATACAATGTTTAGAAACCAAGGAACTATAGTCCTAACAATTTAGGTGGTAACAATCTAAGCTCAGACTAATTGTATGGATCCAGAATAAGCCTCCACCCTCTCCTGCTCAGCAGTTTATAGAAATTGTACATTAAATGTAAAAGGAATGCCTAGATTAGAGAATCAATATCTTGGTAAATACAGTACACCCTTAGTTAACTGGAACCCAGGCAACCTTCACAACTCTCATGCAATCGGCACAAAAAAAGGTTTGTGCTCGTTGCTTGAGAGTTGTGACGATTGCTTGTGAGTGCTGGATACATTTATTTGGCATCTATCTACCCATGGGTGCCGGTTAGCTGAAAATTTGTTGTATTTTTTCATAAACTTGAAGGCAAACAAATCTAATATAGCCCTAAGGAAAGTTAACCTGAGGTTCTCAGTTTATTTAAGGACAAATACAGAATAGGGGCAGTGATGTTCTCCACCCAAAAGGCTTTTTCAACTAAGAGGGAGAAAAGTGAGTAGAAGTAGGTACATTAGAACAAACATGAAGAAGATCCAAGCTGAGATTAAGTTTGAAAAGCATCCCTCTCTCAAATTGGAACAACAAATTTCTCTATAGTCCTGATTAAACCTTTCTCTTTGAAGTTCTCCTTACATATTCTTTCATCTCATATTAAAAGCTTCTCTGCTTTTTTTTGTACAAATCACATGGAATTTTTATTGAATCCATCCAAGTTTCAACATGTCAATCAGCCCATAAGTGGGGCACAGGGAAAGTCTACAGTGAGTCATAACTACCCAAGAATATACACATACCATATGGCATTTTAAAAGCCATGGGACTATGGGGTAGTTGTTCAGTCAGCCTCTTTGTCCAAAGAATTGAAGGCTTAGCTCCATAATTGGAAAGGTAGAGAATCCTAAATGCAGAAGCAGATGGAACAGAAAATACTAAAAAAACCTAAAAAAAAAAAACTAAACAAAGTCTGTTTCCCTCTAACTACTCACAATTGAAAGTGCCGAGCATTATAGGAAAACTCAAATATAGTTAGAGAAGAAGTATAGGTCAGGCTTATTAATCTGCTTAGGCTGTCATAACAAAATACCAGAGACTAGGTGGTTTAAACAACAAAAAATTATTTTCTCACACTTCTGAAGGTTGGAAGTCCAAGGTCAAGATGCCATCAGTGCTGGTTTCTGGTGAAAGCACTCTTCCTGGTTTGGAGATTGTCACCTTTCTGTTACATCTTCACATGGCTTCTTCTCTGTGTGTGCAGAAAGAGAGATTACTGGTGTTACTTTTCTTCTGATAAGAACACCAGTTCTATTTGATTAAGATCCCATACTCGTGGCCCCACTTAACGTTTATTACCTCCCCATGGCCCTATTTCCAAATGCACTCATATTGGGGCTTAGGGTTTCAACATTTCAGTTTGATGGGGGACAAAATTCAGTCTACAACATGAGGAAAAGATACCTTATAGGACATTTTTTATTTCTTACGGAAGTCTTTTTTTCCTTCTCTTTCACAAGGAATTCTGATTTTATGAAGGTATTCCTCTTTCTTCATCTTATGCACATGAGGTCTGACAATTAATTTTACAAACTCATCCTAGAAAAAGTGCTTCTTAGTGTATGTCCCAACCAAAGCTGATCTCATCCCAAATGTAAGGGTTTGACCAGATTGACTTTAGGTTGAATGGCAATATAAAATATTATTTAAACAGGAGCAATTTTAAAGATGAAAGATACTATTTATGTCAGAAAAACACGCAACAATATTTTGGAGAAAACTGGAATGTAAGCCTACAATTCGTCTTATTTAGTTCAGATATGGCCAATGGTCCAGTTAGAGGCAGTGCGTTATAAAGGTATTTGGAGGCAGGGGGGCTTTAGGAAAGTAGGGAGGCTCAGTATCTTTCTTTGGACACTATCTTTCCCCATTTATAAATGTTAACAGCTGCTATTATTTTTGGTACCACCTGAAGATGAAGCAGCCACATGGAGAGAATCTTAGGGAAGCAGAATTGGATGTGCTGAAATAAATCAATCCTTACTCCCCAAATTATCCTAGCACATACATCTGTACTTCTATGTATAGGAAAATTCCCTTTTGGTGTAAGTGAGCTGGAAAAGAAATTTATGTTATAGCAAGCAACATTATAAGTGCTTTCAATTTGCTTTGGACAACTGTGAAAACACTCTTTCTGTTATTTTTCATTTTATGATCAATTGCAGAATCCTAGTTTGTCTGATCCTCACATTCTGCAATTCTTTAATCCATTTTTCTATTCTTTTTTCCTTGCCACTATTATCATTCCTTATTGGTTTGGCTCAGGTGGTTTCATTATGGTCCCCTGTCTTTAGCTATCTTGGGCCTTAGAACTTGCTCTGTAGACCACATTCATAAGATATTCTTTAAAGGTCAGCTTTCTTGGACACTGGATGCTTCCAATAAATTAATCAGAAAATTTTAATGCAAAACATTGGTAAACTCCTTGAGGACTTTGTAATAAAGAAGAATGAATCACATGAGAGGAACACAGAGTAACCCTGACTGGTGGTGGTGGAATTTGAGTAAACTAGCTTTTATTAGAATATTTAGAAAATATTTTTTTCAAGTTATTTAGGGTCAGTTGTGATTTTTTTAACCAGACCTCAATTTACAAATTTATAGATAATCACTTTTTATGTCTATATCTGCAACTCTCGCTCTTTATCTAGTTATGTCATCTATCTATATCTATCTATCTACCTACCTATCTATCATCTATCAGTCATCTATCTATATACAGGTTGTCTGGAAAAAGCCCAGCCATTGGCAATATAACAAGAATGGCTGGATACTTTCTAGACAGCCTACACACACACACACACACACACACACACACACACACACACGTAACATATGCAATATATATATACACACACATATATATATATAATATATACATAATATATGTAATGTAAATAAACATAAAATATATGTAATATATATAAATATAATATATATGTAATACCATATTACAATATCAGGAAGGGGAAAATTCCCCCTATTGCTTTCAGTTCATTTGGATGGTCTAATAATTAACTTGACACAAGACAAGAGAGAAAGAAAACAAATGTAATCTCTTATTCTCATACAGACAGAGGTCTCATAGATACAGGATCTAAAAAGTGACCAGAGCAGGCAGTTTATACACCTTTTAAACAAAGAAACAATAAATTAGTGAAGCACAAACAAGATAAAGAAGCTTACACTTGGGTACTAATTAGTGAAGAAACTAAGCAGAGTTTGTTGAGGTTGCCTTCTGAGTCCTGAATTCCCTATCTCGCAGGGGTCTCCAAACTTCTCAGCCCGCGGGTCACATTAACTATCAAACAGCAGTTTGGGGGCCGACTACACACTCGAGGTCCAAATAAAAAAGAATCAAAGCATAGATGTTGTTCTTCATTATTTATTTAATATTATTTTATTCAGATAAAAAGGTCTCCCCGGGCCGAATGTGAAGGCCTCGCGGGCCGCATCCAGCCCGGGCCATAGTTTGGAGACCCCTGCAAGTCTAGAGAGATAAGAATGTCTCAGTACCTTCTGGTGCAGGAAGGGTAACTTGCACCTGAGAAATCTATTTCCTGCTGTGAGGAGAGAGTGGAAGGTCAGAGAATTTAGTCTACATGCACTGGCTGTTTCTCTAGTAACTTTAATTCAAAATAATCAATATGTCACTTTGGGATATTTTGGCCTACGCTGCACCCTATCAGTGTTCACTATAACAGTTTATCTCTTCTGCAAATCCCCAAGATTATGTTAACTATATAATCAAATGTAATTGAAAGCATAACAAGGTAATTCTGGAAAATATTCTCACATTGTAATTGGTGACTCATAGACAATTAACTGTGGCTAGTCTCTATCCTTTAACGGAACACAACACACACATAGTTAGAAACAGTTTTAGACTACTGACTGTAGCATAAACAAAAGATAACACTCTGAGTTCATTTCATAGCAACATTCTTTAGTCTTTCCCAAGTAATTCTGAGTGAAAATAGACTAAAGGTAAAACAATGTAAAAATAAAAAATCAGAGAATTTTAAAACCTTTGCAAGATATCAAATTGACAGCTACACAGATCTATCTCTTGAATGCATTAGCAATTTCTTTCTTTTAAGCAATGAACCTCCTCCCACCCTGAGCACATAGAGACTGTATTTCACAACTTCCCTTGCAGTTCTGAACTGTCATATAAGTGAGGTCAGCCCAATTGGGATTGGACAGAAATAATGTGTTCCACTTCCAGATCTTGGCCTTAAAACATTATGTATGAATGTGATATCATGATTTACAAGAAAAAATGTCCATTTATTTGTTCTTCACTTGTATTAAAGCAACAAGAGCCAACGCTATGACTAAAAATAAAATGCTTTTAGTCATTCTTCAAAATGAAGTCATGTATAGGGAGTAATCCTTGAAAAGTTCAGTGACCAGGTTGCTTGGCAACACCTAGGCACATCCTACCACTTTTTTTTTACTCTTTTTTGAATTTTACTTCTGTCAAGAGCAACACTTGTTATCTGTTCATTACTCTCGCCAGTGAAGAGGGGCAGTAACATTCTTGTCTCAAAAGTCTCAGTGTAGGTTTAAGCTTTAATAGCTTCTGAAGTATAAACACTACAACTTTAAACAAAATTGAAAGTTGATATTTAATTTTCTTTTTTGTTTTAATATTTATTTATATTGTTTTTTTGACAGAGATAGAGAGAGATACAGAGACAGAGACAGAGAGAGAACTGAACTGGGGGAGCTCCCAGTTCAGCATATGGTTCCACACGGGCCGGGGCCAGGATTCGATCCCTGGTCCCCGGCGCTGCAAAGTGAGCGCTTAACCCACTGAGCCATCCCGGCTTCCCCTATATTTAATTTTCTTGAAATCTCAGTTTCATAATTAAAAAAAAATTTTTAATATATATTTTTTATTTTATTGTTTGAGAGAAGGTGAGAGAGATGGAGAGAGAGATACAGAGATATGTGGGGAGGGCCCAGCGCAGTCTCCATAGTTGTATATCATTAGTTGTGACATAGTTTCATTCCACACAAGTGCATGTGGGGCTGCACAGGGTGGGAACTGAACCAAAAGCCACCCATATATGAGGTGAGAACCTTTGCAACATGGCTTGGCAGTTACCAGTTGCAACATAATTCAGCACATGGGTTTGCATGGCCAGGGGCCGTGATTTGATCCCTGGATCTCATGGTTGCAAAGCTAGCACTCAACCCACTGAGCTATTCCAGCATCCCCAGTTTCATAAGTTTTTAATAACATAATTCTATTATTATCTGTTCTGGTCCTTAAGACTGAAGATAGAAACATTGACTGACTATATAAATTTCTAAATAACACTTCTATTTCAAAATCCAAATCTGTTTGTTCTTATCTTTAACAATCTATAGATTTAAGTTCAGATCTTAATTTCAATAATCTTTGTAACAATATAGAGAAATATCAGGTCTCACAAATGAAAAAAAGAATGAACAATAATACTGCCTTGCAGGGTTCCTGCAAAAATTAATATAAGTATATATCCAATTTCTACAATCCCACCTGAACTTTGCTGGATGTTATTACACTCTAGACATTATACAGTAGACTCTCTATTAACCAGAACTCGATTGCTTGAGATTTTGCTGTTTGCTTGAGAGTTGCTTAAGTGTCTGTTAACAGAGAGTCTACTCTAGTTATTTTTGTGAATTATTCATTTGTTGTTATTTTTTTTTAAGATGTATTTTTATTGTGTTTGGACAGAGAGAAGGGGGAGAGCCCAGAGCAATGTCCATAGTTGACAGCATTAGTTCTCCATATAGTTTCATTGCACAGGTGGGTGCAGGGCTGCACAGGGCAGGAACTGGGCAGGGAGTCTCCTGCATAGGTCCCGGAAAGAACTGAACTGGGGGCACATCCCAGTTCAGCATATGGTTCTGCCTACGTCGGGCCAGGATTCAATCCTTGGGCTCCAGGGCTGCAAAGCAAGTGCTTAAGCCATCTCAGCTTCCCCCGTTTTTCTTTTATTTAAAGCACACTAGATGGTTAAGTAAGATCAACTAAGAACAAAATAATACTGTGTAAGTGGAACTCACAATGAAAGACACTTTTCAATTAATATGATATTATAGACTACACTAAAATTTTTAAGCTCAGTTCAACTTTAGAAACAAAATAATTAGGCAATTAATTTAACTTGTATATTTTTTATCACAACTGACTATAATACAGTGAGGTAATTGTAATCGTGGTTTGGGGATCAGGCAAAAGTGCACTGTATTCTTTGATGCACCACTTAATAACTGTGTCTGTGAACAAATTTCTTAATCCACAATTGCCAAATCTAAATTCCTCATCTTTCATATATGACATAGCCGCTCCCAACCCAAATTAATTTATGCAATCCAGACTTTTGTAATTCAGAAGAAACCAATTCAAGCATTCTAATCCACGTTCAATGTGAAGTAAAAGGCCCTTTTCATGGTTTCCCCATATTCCCAGGATGTGAAGGGACTCTTGTCTTCTGATACAGGGAAATCTGGGTCTCTTGCCACCAGAGCATTAGGACTCAGAAAACATGGGGTTTTTCTAATCTGTTTGCTTTTGCATTTCTAGTGTTCCAAATGTAGTAATTCAATAATAGAATTGTTGTTGGTGATTTAATTAACAGAATGACTCTCCTTTTACATCTAGGCACTTTAAACTCTCTACTGGTCAAAATAAAATAATTATTATTAGGACGTTCTCACCTGTTAAAAGTATAATTGGCAAAGCATTAAAAAATAAACTTTTGTACTTCTATGTCCAAAATTCAGTAGCACAGAGATTTATTTTCTCAACATTATGGTTTGTCATCCCACTTTTTCAAAGGCAAGACCATGTGTAGACATTTTTAGAATAAAAAATATATTGTCTTTCTCTCAGATTTGTTATTAGTAAAAGAGGGAGAGAGAATGTTTATAAAATACTAAGCTCAGTGGCAGAGTGCATAATAAGTTCTCAATAAAAAGACTGACGGTGGTGAGTACACAATGTAATATATGAATGATGTATTATAGAATTGTACACTGAAGACTTATATAATTTTACTAATCAATGACAGCCCAAAAAATTAAAAAAAGAAAGGAGTTACCTTTAAACAGATGGAGTGCTACCCATACATTAGTTTTTTTAGTCATTTAGAGATATAAGAATATATGTAATATTGGAGTTCGTGAAATTAGCAGTCATTTTGTACATGAGGGAATTGAGCATTGCAGCTGTTAATTAAATTGCCAATGGACACAAGCTTGTAAGGAAAAGAAGAATCCAAGCTTAAATCCAGCTTAGACATTCTGGAAATGAATAATGGCTATCAAAGTTGGTAAATGCTCATTCTCAATTTGCTGTTTATCATAACAGTGACCGGAAACCATTCGTATAATGACAATGAAACTCAATTAGCAAAACATGGATTGCTCAATTATCTCCTAGAGTCGTTTTCCCCTTTTGGAGGACAGTAACATTTTGGATTACTTTTTATAAAATGTGTTTAAAATATTACCATGGAAAGATTGTAGCCTCATTTTCTAACTTTGTGCATACAGAAAGTTTCTCAATTTTTATCCTACCTGTTCTCTCCTTTTTTTTTTTTTTTACTTTGAAGTCAAAGCTAAGTTCAGTTTTTTTTATGTAACAGACACATTAGTAGAGAAGACTGGATTTAAGGTAAACAATAAGCTATTGTATCATCTTCTCATATCCATTTAGAGAGGCTTCTTTGGGGGGCTGGATAATTATTTATTGTTCGGAGTTGTTCAGTACATTGTAGAATATTCTCCACCCACTTACGCCACCAGTACATCATTTGTAACAATACCATGTCTCTAAAAATGTTGGCAAATTTGCCCTAGGAAACAAAATGGTGAGCAAATGCCAGATGCCTTAGATTATGAATCAAGACATAATCCTAGAGTGACCTTAGATATTTGGTGTGTGTCCAAATAATCAAAAGATACCTGGTCCCTACTTGGGTCCCACATTGGGATATTCTAATTGAATAGGTCTGCTATGGGTCCAGGGAGTCCATTTCACACTAAATCCCATGTGATTTGGGCACATACAAAAGACAGAAACACCACCACAGAGAACTGGGAACATGCAGCTCAGCTATTAGAAAAACACAAAAATAGACTCAACAATAAAGGTATCACAGGTTCCTTGCAAGGAAGTGGGATGCTATAAGACAGAGGTGGCCAACAAGTCGATCGCAGTCAACTGGTCAATCGCGAGGCCAATTTTGGTCGATCGTCGATCGCTCGCAATGTCTGGGGTGGAATTCCGTGTACCATGGACTTTGAAGCGATTGTAGAAGACAAAACTTTCTAGCAATAGTTTCATGCATTCTGGGAATTTGCCAAGGTCATAAATTCCTAGAATTCTGACAGCCTGACACTGTGATCTCCGCCCACCCAGACAATACA
>PVKE010030849.1:0-19385 GCA_004027555.1 Craseonycteris thonglongyai
AAACACACACACTTTTCCATCCAGCACACAACCAAAAATGACTTGAACCTACTTGTAAAAGAGACAAAAATTAACCAACAGCAGTAATTTTAAAACTTCATTTTTTGTCATGATTTTTTTAAGCTGTGCAGTCATGAAGAAAGATTTGAATAATTAAACTAAAACTTCACCCTGAAAGTCTACATAAGTCTACATTGCGAAGAACTGATTCACTCATCTCTACACATCTATACAACTGGTACCAAAGCTCCTTAAACCCTCCGGACTACAGGTGCACCTTCCGAGTCTCTAAATGCCTGGAGTCCGGAGGGTAGGGGGTGAGCCTGGCCTGTCCTCCTGATTCAGCCCCACACAATCTCACCAATCTCACTGCACCTCACGGCCCACCGCCCCCATATTGCTGTGCCTGTTTGTGAACCATTTCAGATTGTCCAGGAAACTGACAAAAGCGGGAGTATTTATCACTTTTACGTTCTCCCAAATTCTCTGTAGTAAAATTCTATCTATTGGAGAGAGCACTCACTCTCTAGTGGCAAAAAGCAGGATTGCACAGGACTTTGAAAAATTCTGGAGGAACCCAGTCACTTATGCAAATATAAAAGGATACAAAGGACATGAAAAGAATTAAGAGAACAGTGATGATACCCATAGTGACAAGGATTGTTGTTAATGGGCAGGAAGATGAACACAGAGTAATGGCGGCACACCCTTCCTTGTAGGCTGTAAAACACTTATGCATCAAGGGTTAATTATTTCTTCCTCACTCTTTTTATAAAATCTTTGAGGACACGCTTAAAAAAGGGAGTCCTGTTCTTGTAATCACAACTACCGGATGCTGCCATCCTCCAGCGAACCTACACAGTTGTCCAATACTGTTGCCTCAAGCCCACCACATGCACAGTGGCAAAAATTTGTTTGAGAAAATATACACATGCAATGCAAACTAAACAAATATGAGAAGACAGTCACATCCTTGCTTGAAAGAGATCCAGAGTAGATAGCCTTGTTTGGAGTTGCTAAATAAAAATATCAGTAAACTAATTTAACTCTTTTAGAGAAAGTGTACAGTTTATTATTATCCAGGGTGATCAAATCAGATGGCATCATGGAAAAAAACATGGCAAGACAAACACCAATTATATGGACTTTCCTCCCTGAAAGTGTCAGTAAAAGCTTTAAAAAATATATATATTTTCCAGATTTGGTTTTCTGGTGGCATTTTGAATTGTGACCAAAATCCTGCAGCATTGGACTCAGTCTGGCCATATGGTTACATGTGCCTGACAGAAAAACAATCCCTAAATCCATTAAGGACTCATATAAAGAGTTTTCACTAAAACAGATGGTTGTCATAGATTTTTCAGTCCAAAGCTCCTACAGAGGGGCGAAAAGCTATCTACACCACCTTGTTCATGTAACGCTACCACTTCACCAGAGTCAATGCCAGAAATGAGGTTTCTCTCAACACAAAAACCATGTGGTGGTTTTCTTGCTTTTACTAAATATCATGATTATTAATTCATTCCAGAAAAAGTACAAGGCATGAAACCATGTACACTAATACCAACAAAGATAAATGCTGACCTATAAAATCCTCTCTGTTCTCCACAAGATTTTTGCAAAGGAGAATGTTATTTTCCCACTTTACTTGGAGACCATGGCTTCTCTCAAAATAATACTCTATAGAAAAAAATACCTCCTATTTTTACTGTGTCTTCTGGCACTAGGAGATGTTAGAGACCCAGTCAAAGCTTGTCAAAGAAAAATAGTCTCTTTTTTCAAAGTGAATAAAGTGTTCATTTACTTTGGGAAAATTACCTCTTTTAATCCAACCATCTGGATCTAAACTAAGGTACCCTACTTTGAAAATGGGTATGCTCACCATCTGGCTATCCCAAAGTGGCATTTACTTCAGGTAAATGCACATTTTACCTAATTCTAAGAAAGTATATTCTACCATAGAATACTATCGCATAAATCCATACTCTTTCATCTGCCTGCTACACACCTATTTGAGGGAAAGATGAACATGTGTTCTGCCTAATGGAGATAATTTATTGCTGTTTGTAAACATTTCAAATGTAAGAAAATGTATTTATTTGCAATATTCCACAAGTGATGAATTTTGCCTTTAGCCAAGTGATCAACCTAAAGTGAAGGGTTTGCCTCAAGGAAAGGAAGCCTAGGGTACAACAGGGAGCTTGTCTCATACCGTCTCTCTGCTGAGGTCTGGAAACCACAGAAGGCCTTTCCTATAGGACAAACCCAGGCCCCCACCAGCACCTACCTAGGGAGGGACGAAAACTTCAAAGGTATACAGAACCTGGCAAACTTTCATTTTCCTGCCCTCACCCAAACTTGTTTCTCTCAAACCTCTGAGGAGGGAGTAGAAGAATCAGATTGATTGGGCTTAAAGAGTTGCTTCCACATAGGCTAAGTGAGGGCACTGAATTTTAGTATTACTCTTTTAAGCATTTCAAGTTGCTCAGTGTGACTCCCCACTGGCAGATTAAATATTTATTTTCATTACAGAAATTATTTGATAATTAAATCGGCAAAAAATATGACTAATTAAAGACCAAGATATTTAATCATTAATCAAATGAAAATTTAGAGTTTGCATCTGTGTGCTTTTGGAAAGTGCATTTTTAAATGTCGATTTACATTGCATTGTGGGGACAAAATCACCAAAGAAAAATTCAACACTGGCTGAGTTCCTAATATTGACATATTTAAAAATGCTCCAGGTAGTTACAGTAATAACAGCCAAAATACATGCATACATACATAAGGTTTATGTATGCAATGTTGACATAACTGTGAAATAGTTCATAGTTTTGTTTTGTTTTTCTATTTCCTTTCCCTTATCAACTCCAGTAGAAACATCCAAGAAATTATCATTTGCACTCTGGCTTTCAAAGGGGAAAAAGATGAACAAGACTTTCTTTTAGATGCTCTTCAGAAATAAAATCATCTGGGATCTCCAGAAACCCAGAATCCTGTACATCTACTGAGATGCAGAGTTTAGCTACACAGGCACTAGGTTAAATTTTCAACCAAGTTATTTACATCTTTAGAGAAAACCAAAGGAGAGAGTTTGAATACCGATATGGAGTAGGGATACAAAAAAGTCAGTTATGGGTCTAGCAGAAACATATGGTCTTTTCAAGAGACCTGTTAATTGAAAGCACTGAACAAAACAAGTTCAATTCCACCAAATATATTTTGGCATGACTCAGAAGCAGGATTTGTTGAAAGCACGTATTTCACCACAGATTTATCAGTAATGATATGCAGCTTCCACTATTGACATTTGATATATAACAAACTTGTTTCTAAACATAACATGCAAACTTTTCTTCTATACTGTTTCCCCCATTTTTGATATGTTCATGGGTTTAAAAAGTATTTTCAGTCTGTATTCTTTAGAATATGTTGGAGGAAGTAGTGGAAGGGGGTTTAAATTGTCCCCATCTGATTTTAGGAGAATGAATAAACACTCACTTACAGGAAATTTTAACTATCATACAACTACTAAAGCATTAGGCAATTTATTTATGTAAGGTTACTTCATAGCACTCTATAAATAATAAAACATTTGTGTTCTCCCATAACCCACTGAAATTTCCCTAGGCTCATATATAGTAACCATTTCTTCTGAGAATTTACAGACAATATGAGTCCTAATCGAGGTATCAGAAAACCAAAGTTCAAGTCCCAGATCTTTACCGACAAGCCTGCCAACCAGGTTTCTGGAGTTGTGAAAATGACTTAAGAACAGAGGCAGCTCTGCCGACCACATCATTACTAATTTCCAACCTTTTACTTCTAAGGTTGTCTATTTCACTTCTAAGTTCCCTTTACTTGTCCACCAGCCCACTCATCGTTTAATTAATTGAAGTCATTTTAAATGCAATGAGTTAGGGCAAAAAGCAAGAATCATTATTTTTTCATTCAACAATATGCTTAAAAAAAAACAATTTGCTTGAGGGCTTACTCCCACTGGAGACTCATAATAGCTGTCATTTATAGTGGACACATTAAATGCCAGGTATAGGGTCAAGTGATTTCCAATGCCTTACTTAGCTCATGGACACCTGTCCTATAAGGATAGTGTCATTATCATTCCTAAACTTAAATTTAAAATATGGACTCTGGAGCCAAATTACCTGGCTCTAACCCCCTGCTTTGTGAACTCACTACCTGACAAGTTACTTGATTTCTGCCTCCATTTCCCCATCTGTTAAAGTGTTGGTAGCACCTACCCCATAGGGTTCTTGAAAGACTGAGTTAATGTTCGGTGCTCAATAAGCCCTAGAAGCAGTCATTGTCAGGAATAACGGACAGATTGATCAACTTGCTCAAGCCTTCGCCAAAGCTACAGGTAAGGCTGGAGTTCGAATCCAGTTCTATTGGTCTCCAGAGTCTGAGCTCTAGACAAGTGGTTAAAGATACACAACCTAAAAAAAAAGGCCACTATCCTGCCCAAATCTAACAAGCTGGAAGGCACTCGCTGACAAGGCGTTTGATACTGCTGGCTTTTCCTCCGTTCACCACCGGAGTCATTTCCAGAGACAGGAACTCGCAAACAACTGGAGCCACTGCCTCAGGAGGGAGCTGGCAGCACCTGCAAGGCCGTTTCTCACTGGCCTTGACCATGGCAGCGGCCACCCCCTCCCACCCTCACCCCTTGTGTCTGTCACCAGGACCGGTTCTTACCGCTCCGAATCTCAACTTCCAGTTTTGGAAAACTTTATGCAGCTGAAGCCCAGCATCTATTTTGTGCTTGCCAGATAATGGGCGAGGTGGGCACGTTGGGGGTACAGGGTCGGGATAGAGAGGGGCTTTGTCCTGCCCTATCCTGCACTGACATCTCCCGGGGACGCGCTCCTGCCCGGGCCTTTTGGCGCTCACGCATTTTCCCTCGAAGGTAACTCGACAGGCTTTTGATGTTGCCCTTTGAAAATGAGCTGCGCTCCCCGCTGGCAAAGAAACTCCGACGAGCGGGCGGCGCGGGGGCGGGGGCGTGGGGGTCCAGACTGGAAGGGGCGGGCGGCGCTCATCGTGCTCCACTGGTGAGGTCGTGCAGTTGGCCAGGGTGAGAGCCCGGGCACTTGGGTGACCCTGAGGGTTCTGGGGGGGTGGTCCTGCCCCACCTTTTCCTTCCCCACCCCCCACCCCCACCCCTCGCCTCTGGGTGTCGGCGGCTAGCCAGTTCCCGGGGGTCGCCGGCCGCGCAGCGGGTGAGCAGCCTGCGGGGTGTGGCGGGGCCCGGCACCGCCTCCTTCGTACCTTCTCTCCCCGTGGAGCACGTAGGAGCTGCGGAAGAAGCCCAAGAGCTCGTTCTCGATCAGGGCGTTGTAGATGATTTTCAGGTTGTAATTCCTCTGAGCGTCCAGGGTTCTATTCAGCACCACCACCAAGACCTGAGTTTGCGGGTAGAGGAAAAAGCCGGCCACTGGGACAGCCCCAGCCACCCGGTCCTCGGCCACCTGCACCTTCTCTACCGCCACCCGGGAGGCATGGAGCACGACGTAGCGGGTGGCGTTCCGGCACGCTATCTCCACGTTGACCTCCCCGGAGAAGGTGAAGTTCTCCATGAAAGCGGTGAGCATCAGATTGTAGTGTAGCGGCTTGAGGTGGCCGGACAGGCGCAGCTGTGTCCACGGCTGCCACCGCTCCTGCTCCTCCTGCGACGGCTGGGCGGACGGGGTCCCGGGGGTGGCCTCCCCGCCTACCTCCGGCAGCGCGGAGTCCCCGCCAGCGTGGTGGTTGCGCCCGGCCGAACCCGGAAGGCTCCCGTTGCCCCCGCGCGGTGGGAAGCCGGAGGAGCCGCCGTCGGCGCCCGGCGCTGCGCTCGCCCCACAGTCGTCGAAGCGCAAACTGAGCAGCACCGCGAGCATGGTGACGGCGAGCAGCGCCACGATGGACACGGCGAAGGCCAGGACAAGCCGCCGGTGCACCGTGATGTGGCGCTCCGTGGTGCGGGGCCGAACCCCCGCGGAGTCTGCCCACGGGTCCGAGAGCCCCCTGCCGCTGGCTCGGAGCGCAGCGTTGTTCTCCCCCATCGTGGCCACGAAGGTTGGGCTGCTCTTCTCGGCCCCCTCCTCCTCCTTCTTCTTCTTCCTCTTCTTCTTCTTCTTTTTCTTCTCCTCCTCCTGCTCCCCCTGCACGCCGTCCAGGGCCATCACACTGCCTCCTCCTCCTCCCCCGCCCCCGCCGGCACCCCCCGCGGGCAGGCCACCCGGGCCACCGGCGGCGCAGGCATCAGCGAGCGCACGCAGGCAAAGCGCTCGACGCCAGTGGGACCCTGGGGATGCCGGTCTGGACGCTTTTAAGACGGGCTCTAGCCGCAGGCGACAGCAACCTTGGCGTCCCCCATGGGCCCCGCCTCTCTCCTGACACCCGCGGCGGAGGCGCTGGGCGGCGGGCTCCGGGACGCGCCCAACTTGGAAAGAGGCTGGCTCTGCGCGGCGCGCGCTACTTCCCGGGCGAGCGCGGGGCGCAGGGGCGCAGCTGCCCCCGCCCCCCGCACGCCGGCGGATCCCGCCTCGTCCTCCCCTGCTCGGAGCTTTCGCCTGGCTTTCCTGGGGAGCCTTCCAGTGGGTCCTCGGCTGGAAAAGACAGGGAGTGGTGGAGAGGGAAGTTCGGGCTGCCGCTTTTCTCCCCACTCCGGCGGCGGGGATGTGCTCGCGGCAGCAGCGGCGGCGGCAGCGGCCGGTACACGAGCCAGGCACCCCGCAGCCGGGGACGGCAGGATGGCCGGGGAGGAAGAGAACGGGGTGAACCAACCGGTGGAGTCCCAGGGCCGCAGAGCTGCGCGGGGAATCTGCCCTGGAAAAGCCTTCTCCTGGACACTTTAAGCAGCGGTGGCGGCAGACGGCGTGAGGTTGCAGACCGGACCACGAGCCTCCCTAGCTCCCACGTTGCTCTGACCTCCGGAGATGACAAGTGAGCCAGAAGTGTCCGGCCCGGTCATCCCTTCAGGTAGATGAAGCTCGGGGTTTGCTCTGTATCCCCGTGGGGAGAGCCGGAGTGCGTGTGTGCGGGTGCATGTGCATGTGTGTGCGCGTGTGTGCGTGTGTGTGTATACACAGGCTCCAGGTCTAGATCGCCGAGGCTACCCCGGATGCATTCAGGGACTGAAACTCCCCGAGAAAGGCAAAGGAGAGCAAGTGAGTGCGAGGAGACAGGGAAGGGAAAGGCGGGAGGAAGGGGAGCGGCTGAGAGGCAGAGGCAGGCACCGGGAGATTAGAGAGCTTTTCTCCGCTCTGTCACACCAGACACCCACAGCCACAGAGGGGGTTGCTGAGCCGCCTGCAAGAAGTACATTGTAAATCTTCAGCGCAACAAGCCCCGCAGTCACCCTTCTTCCCGACTTCTTAGCCCCACCGCGCCTTCCCGGAGGGATCGTGGATGCCTTAGGCTACTAACACCAAGAGCAAAGGAAGATCCTGCTGGGGAGACAAGGCAGTGTCACATTTCACATCAGCCTCGCCGGAGGATTTGGAGGATTGTATGTAAATTGAAATAAATTCTCCAAAGCCAGAATACATACATATATTATACTGTGTGATGTGTCCAGATGGGCAGTACTAAAATAAGAGTTAGCAACTAGGCTTTAGAATCCTCCAAAACTACAGGCTAAAGAGAAGAGATGTATTTCCCATGGAATGGTTTCTATTTTTGGATTGAGGAAATAATTAGAATATAATGCCTAAGTCTAGCATTCGGGGCCAAAAACGAGCTTGAGAAAAGCTGGGGAGATGAGCCTTATTACTTTAGACTTACTAGAACTTTGAATAAATATATTTCATGATTTCACCTAGCCACAATTACTTTTTTACAGTTCTCAGTGTTATGAAAATTGTTTAAACTTTAGAACAGTTATCAATAGACACTGACAGCAGGAGCGTGGAAACAGGTTCATAGACAATTGGCTGGTTATGAACCCTTGTCTAAGTTTAAAGAAGTTTGAAATTATAGTGCATAGTGTATGTAAATATATAGGCTATTCAACCTTTGTAATTTGTGTGAAGAACCCTACTTGGAACAATATTCAGAAAACAGCTATCCCAAAGGTAACAGCTAAGAGGCAGGAGTCTCTATTTTTTAATATACGTGTGATGGACTTCAGAGTCAAAAAATAAAATGCAGAATGAAAAGAATGAAGTAATTTCTTTTTACACTTCTTTCACATCTTTAAATCTTGAAGGCATTTTAAAAATTGCATCCGTATTTTTCTTACAAAAAGGAATATTTAATGCTACTGGCTTTAGAGTCCTGAAAATGGACAACTAAAATATTATGTTTGGCTTTAAAGGCATGATGAAAGAGAACAGACCAAATACACATCAATTTTAGCCAGACAACCACTGAACACAGCCCTGCTCTACAAAGCTCTTTTCCATTTATCCCAGATGGGATTCATGCCAAATGCCACACATTCTAAATGTCCATTTGAATCAGTTTTAAATGATTAAAAAAAAAAGTGCAGGGTTTTTTGGGGGTTTTTTTTAAGATGTATGTGGGCTGTTAGCAACAGACCAAGGGAAATGCCACATTCTGTTCAAATTACTTTTCTATGCTCTGTTTTTAAATCTGTATGCTCTTGCTGTCCTTACGTATCTAGCTGTATGCATTTTAAGAGTTGAGGTTCATTAACTTGTTTTCACAGAATCAGGAAATATAGTACAGGAAGACAAAAGAGCCATATGACTCTTAGCAGGTCACCAGGCTTCTCTGACCTCAGAGTATGAATCTGGCTATTCAGGATTTAACTCATTTGGATTATCAGAGGCATGTGAAACCCTCCCCACCAAAATCTGAGAACCACAATCTAAATGAAGAGGTTACTCACTAAGAAATATTCAAGACCTTTCTCTAAAATTGTTAGTCAAGAAAAGATTAAAGAAGGCTTTTTCTGTCCTTTATGTTTTATCAATGTGTTTATGTACTTTTGAAACTTACTATAAGGCAACTCTCAAATATTAAAGATGATAATTACCAATTAATAAAATACCTACTGACTGGATTAAATTAGTGGACAGATTATTTTTGAGACCCAAGCAAAGTGGACACAGTTTATCAACATGAATGAACACAACGTATTAAAACACTGATTCCCCTAAAAATGCAACTTTATCCCATAAACTCAATATCAAGGTCAAGTGGGTAAATAATTCTTCCTCTCATGTCAATGTTCTAAACGGGTCCCAGTGAATTTTTCTTGCTTTTAATATCTGAAAGTATTAAGTATATGGCACCCTTCTTTGAGAAGCAAGCACATTGGTAAAAGAATATTTTAATATCATTTTTCTAGAGAATGTTTATTCTACCCTCAAACCAAAAATATAATAATAAAAATAAAAGGCAAAATTTTAGATCATGTACCTAACGAAAATATTAAAAACAGACTCATTAATGCTATGAGGAAATTGCCTTCCATGTTGTAGATCACTAAATTTGAGATAGTTTTGACTTTGTCAATGCTAGAGCCAGCCATGCAATGGAATAAAACTTTCCAAAGTGCCTGATGCTTCTCTCAGAAACACATTTATTGTTAGGAGAATTTTATGGGTTTTGTTTGTTTGTGTTTGTTTTTAGCTAATAAATTTCTTTAAAGCCATTTGTGGTCATATTTGATTTAGGCACTTATAAAAGTGAAAACAGTCTAAACAGTTAATATACATGAAGCTAAACAGAAGTTATTTTTAATTAAATCTCCACCTTGGTCCTGTAAATAATCAAAATGAACTATTAATGCCTTCAGCGAATGAGCTGACTTCAGTCTGAAGTCTTTGATTGTTCACACTTAAACTGCTTTGTTTACTTTTTACAGCAGTTTGTATGTAGAGATACAACTTAAGTGTCCTTATATACTCAGCTCCTTCAAATATGATTAGCACTTCGCATCCAGAAGCATCTTGGCTCAGGAGAAAGAACAACATTTCCGTCTACCCTCGCCTCTCTACATTATACTAACCTAGATACTAACCTAGTTAACAGACTCAGTTTCTTGGTGTGAGGTATCCTCAAAGTCAAATATCTCTTCCAGTACACTGATTCTATGGATGAAATTCTTTATACTCTCAAGGGACTTTTAATTAATATTTTTCATTGAGAAGCAAAAAAGTCCAATTACAAACTAAAAACATAATGGGCAAAGAGATGTTATAACAGTCTACTGTACTAGCAAAAAAGTGTGGGGGGAAACCAACCTTTGCTACCCTGGCAGTGGCAATAGGACTAAGTCCATGAGAGGAAGGCTTCCCGAAGGCCTCTCACAATTGGACAACGAATGGCGGAGTCTCTGTTTATCAGCTGGGGTGGTGCCGCTGTGTGGCGATAATAAAACAGCAGTTTGTAATTTAAGATTGTGATAATTTGATAAAATTTTTAATTTGAGGAAACTCCCCCATTAGTGCAGACTTTACTTATGTTTTTATGTTGCATCATTTCAAATTTTCATACCATTTGACCACTGCATCTGTCAACATTGTTAATGGGCTTCATTTAAGACACACCGTTCTAGAGAAAACATTCCTCAAGATCTTAGCGATGGAAAGAGAACTATTTAAAACTAGCCAGCATTCAGACAGTGTGATTTCATGATGTCTATAGTTTGCCAATTACAATTAACACCTTGATTTAACAATTGTCTGACTTCTGTTTATTTAAAAAGATTAATCCGAATAGAAATTATATCTAAATTTGACAGTTTTTTTCATCATTTAAAAATGGGTGAAATTATAAAGTTCTTTTAAAAAGAAAACATTTTCTAACCTATTAAGAACTGCATGTTAAGTCCTAGGAAAGTCTCATAATTATGGTTATACCAAAACAGAACAAGTCTTATAGTATAAAAAAGGGCCTTTGTAGATGGCAGATACAGGCAAAGGAGAACCAAATATCCATAGTGTCATTCCCAATTCTAGCCATAAATTTTATTTCCAGAGAGGAAAGAATTGGGATCTCATGAAAGTTGTATTGTTCTTTGGGGATTCTCACTGTAGGTTAAAATGCTTCAGTATTCACAGTGGGCTCTTTAGAATGATCTCAGTAAGAAAGCTCTATAAAAAGGCAAAAAAAAAAGTATCATGGAAATATTTGTAGTTTATTCTTGAAACCTATAAACGTAATATGAGTATACACCTAATTCTACAAGCAGAAAAGAAACTGGGTAACTTTACAGAAGTGGTCCCATTGAACTATCCCATTTGTCTAGTATCTCAAGAAATTGAAATAATAATTATACCAATATAAGTCATGAATTTAAGTCACTCAAATCCTTGTTCATAGATAAATATGGTGGAAACAATTATTAATAATACCTAAAATTTTCAAAGGCTTATTTTGTTTGTGTCAGATATTCATCTAAGCCCTTCATGTTATATCTTATTTAATCAGGAAAATAACCCCATGAGGTCAATGCTATTATTCACCTCATTTGACAGATGAGGAACCTGAGGCTCAGAGAGATAAAATACATTGCCCAAAGTCAATTAGTTAGTAGGTAGCAGAACTAGAACTCCAGAGTAGGCGATGTCACTTCATCACCTGTACGTTTAATCACTATGCTATACTACTTCCTGAAAGGTAAGCCAGCTGTAAACTATCCAATTGAGACATTTGGCATTTGTTGTATAAATTATATAGTCGGTGCCAGCCGTGGTCTCCACCCTCGTTGCCGGAGGATCCGGTGCCTGGCACATGATGAGTGCTATACAGTTGTTAAATGAAATGAATAAAGAAAGAAAATGTAGTGTGACCTGAGGTGAATAATAGTTATAATTTTATAAAGTAAAAATAGAAAAAAGAACAGTATTATTCATACTAGATTGAGGAATAAGTACCGGTAGTTGGAAGTGTTGACTATAGCTCATGTCCATACTGCAGAATAAGCATTTTATATGTCTTAGAAATCTTACCTCTTGTATGCCTTTAAAAAATATGTCTTTGACCCAGGCTTATTTGACAACTGAGATTTGTGTGAAATGAAAGAGGTGACTCACCTCTTTCAAACCATGAAAAGTATCCACTACAAAGGTATAGAAAGAGAGATAGGTATAGCTATATATGTAAAATCACATAAAGACAAAATATTTTGCTTTATTTCTTACATGTTTCTCTTTTTTCCAATCATTCATTTTCTTCAATTTACTAATAAAATATATTGTTTTATCCCATAAAACCTGTACTTTACTATAGATCGACATTGTTTCATATATGTTTAACACTACAGCTCTTTAAATGAGGTAATTACAATATTCTCTTAAATTTGAGTAGCAAATGATCATTGTAAATGGGTTGATAAAGAAATTAAGAGAAATATGATGAAGTTGTTCTCTTTTAGATAGTAAAATAGTACTAATCTTGTGATAACACCTGTATGCAAGTTTCTGAAAGCTGATTGTGATCTACAGTGTTTTATTTTTAATAATATAATATAAAAACATAACATATAGTTTACTGAGTCAGTATTCTAGTCAAAGATGCAGTCCATTTCTGAGAAACACATCTTCTGTTAAAAAATATTTCACAGCTATAAATGTTACACAATAACAGTAGAAATTAAAATTGCATTGGTTTTCAACTCATTGAGTTCCTACTTTGAAACTAAGAAAAAAGATGAATCATAATATTTCCTTCTAAGTTTTAAGCCTGTGCATGAATACCATATCTCTCAGTCATGAACTGAAGAATAGACTCTTTTTTGTTCTATACCTTCTTGTTCAAATCAGAAATGAACTGAAGAATAGACTCTTTTTTGTTCTATACCTTCTTGTTCAAATCAGAAATGTTTACTAGAGAAAACCCAGGTCCTTTCACCACATGATACTGTAACTAAGGATCTGCCATGCCTCTTCACCTTCAGGGTTATATGCCAAGTGGTGTATATAACCAGTTTTTCTTTCTTTATATATTGTTTCTTGAAAACATTTCCTCATTCACATCCACAAACTAACTCTAGGGACCTTGTAAGTTAGGTGAAATGTATTTGGAGATCCAGGAATTATTCTTAGAATGCAATTAGACTTTGGCTCAAATGCCTTTTTCTTGGTAGTTTAAAAAAGTTATATGCTATTATATATTAAATACATATAATATTAAAAGTCTAAGTATATCATTATTTTATAGATATTATAGATTACTTTTTACATTTATATTAAGAACATTAAGTGCTAGGCATTTCACAAAACATAAAAAAGAAATGGTCATTATGTATAAACATACAATGGTTATAGAGTCTGCACCTGAGAGAAGAAAAAAATGGTTCCCTATAAAAGAACTATTACAAGGAAGTATTCAAACTACTAAGTCTTTTGAGAATAACCAGCTGCTTGATTAAATGTAACTTTTTTACTCCAAAACTGTCAGTAGGTAAAAAGAAACAAACCTGAATATGAATGCTTTGAGTTATTAGCATATTACAATTTGGGTGATCATGTCATAAAATAGGTTTAATTCTCAGAGTAGAATTGATTTAGTGTAAAAGTTGCCTATAATCTTTTGTCGCTTTTCTCTTTAGTGCCACCTTGTGGGTTAGCCAGCAATAATAAATACATATATAGAGTTCTGAGGTTTGGGGGTTTATTTTTTGTGTTTTCTTGTTTGTGTGTGGGGGTGTGTGTGATGGGGGTGGGGCGGGCACGGTTCTCTGCTATGTTAAAACTAGCCTTAGAAAATAGTGTGGTAAAACTCAGATGTGAAGCAATTTTTTTTAGTTTTCTCAGAAGCAACCACTTCACTAGAAGGTATTTGCCATAATTCTACAATTGGCCATCCGGACACCAGAACAGCTTCTTGGATATTGGAAATATTGGAGTCTGCATAAAAATCAGTGTTCATTTACGGGATGACCACCAAGACTAACTTGGATAACATACGTGACAAGCTCTGACTTGTGATTTTTCCATAACAAAAAGTATTTTCTTAACTCAGTATCATGTCTACAATAGCATCCCATCAGAAATGATTCTAGGTTATTTGAAACACTCCTTTATCCTATTTTAGAAAAAAGCCCCCGTATCTGACTTAGTTTCACATGCAGCTGTTTTCTAAAATCGGATTGAATTTACATTTATTTACCTTACTGGGTTAATTTTTTTAATTATGCTGCAGTTATTAGGAAATAAGGAAAAAGTCAGTACAGTATGTTGAAATGTCTCCATTGGAGATTCACAGGGAATGTGTTATATGTTCTCTAATATTCTCCATATATTAGAGATGCTATAATAATCTTCTGAATAGCCAAAGAAGAATAGTTTCTCCTCTTTTTTTTAAAGATTTATTTTATTATTTGACAGAGAAACAGAGACCGACAAAGGGGAGAGCCCAGAGCAGTCTCCACAGCTGTAAATCATTAGTATTGACAGTTTCATTCCATAGGTGGACGTGGGGCTGTGCAGGGCAGGAACCGAACCACGGGGGCCCCCCTCATGGGAAGCACACCCCAGTTCAGCATATGGGTCCACACAGGCCAGGCTGGACCTCAATCCTCAGACCCCACAGCTGCAAGGCAAGTGCTCAACCCTCTGAGCCATCCCAGCACCCCAGTTTCTCCTCTTACAAATACCTAAACATGTTAAAATTTATTGCTATATTTTTGTGCGTTTGTTTACTTGTTTGTTTTGTTTTGTTTGTTTTTCAGTGTGATGGAGACATAAATTTTGAAATTGCATTTATGGAATTACTTTAGAACAAGTGAAAATCATGTGTAAGCTGGTTACTTTGAAAGTAAGTATCCATTTCTGAATTCCTCCTACCCTATTAGGAGTTAAAGGTTATATCATGTGTTATTCAAAATGTAATTTTCCCAGGATGTGCAACAAAGCCTCACATTTTACCTACAACTTGAATGAATGTCATAAGCTATCAGTTACCTATGTTAAAAGCACACAAACAACAACAACAACAAAATTTCAAGTATTTTATTGGCTTGCTAAAATCTTATTATAGAACCAAAGTATCCCAAAATGATCAGTACAGCTGTAAAAACCTTAGACTTTAACTACAGTCATTTTTAACTTAAGCAAGTTCCATACTTTGTCTCTAAAAGTAGTGTATTGTGCTTTCCAATCCATAAAATGCATTTTATTGTTAATTTTTGCACTCTTTGATATTTGTATCTTTCCGTGACATTCTGATACATATCCTGTTTCTCATGGCTTTGGTAAAGAAGCAAATTAAAAGATGCCTGAGAAAGGCTACGTTCAGTCTACAATCCTCTACCTAACCTCTGCATCATAATCCTCAAACAAGTCCTTGTTCTTAGAGTTTAACCAAAAAAATAATTAGGAAAAGGGTTTTCTTATCTATGATAAGTTGTGACCATTTTTCTACTCATGCTTTAACTTCAGCTTTAATAATAACGGTGTGTCTTCCTTCAGTTGAAACTGAATAAAGCTGTCAGCTGCTGGGTGGTGCCATCCAGAAGATTCCTAGGACACATTGTGCTGTTGTTGGCAGTGTGAGAGATACAATATATTCAAATAAGCGGTACCTTCACCCACCACACAGCTTAACAGGAATGAATTTTAACCTCTCCTCACTTTTATTATAGTCATGTTAAATATATGGGGTTTTTAAAACAAGTTTCAAAGCAGCACAATACATTTCATATTACTCTGTTACAGATACCAAATTAAGCAGATCCTAATTAATTGGGTTACCTTATATACCAACAGCCTTTAATGTCAAAAGGCTTTTATGATTTGTATTCACTTCCTCTTAAAGTAAGACTGAGCAACACATTTTCTTGATATTTTGGAGAACTTCATTTTCAGTTTCAAAGGATCATTTATTCCTTTAATCTTCCAATGTGGAGAAGTAATGAATATTGACTCATTTTTAGAAGCGCTAACATTCAACCAGGTAAACTTAGTAATAGCTATTAATGTTCGCTTTTGTCTTCTAGACAGACAATCAAAGCTATTTAAAGTAAAGGATGTGTTTAAAACCAATATATGTCCACAAGTTAACATTAATATTTATATACACTTTCTGTGATCATTATGTCTTATTTGGGTATGTACGTGTCTTTATTTTCTATATGTTTATAAAAATACATATAGATAGATAGGAATAGATGGGAGAGGTATATGTTTCTGTACAGTCTGAATGAAACTGTTTTGTCACTGCTAACCTGTCATGTTATAAAGTATACGAATGGTTCTCTGCATCACTCTTTAATTTTCAGTGCTTGCCACGATAGTCAAACTACTGATTGTGATAGTCATCCAAATATATAATTTTAAAACCATGATTATAAGATTGTTTCTCTATTTCTATGAGATTTACCTGTAGTGATTCTCTGTTTAATGTTCAGAGTTCTATAGCAGTTCTCTTTATAAAGTTCAGAGCAAGAACTATACCTTCTAGGATGTGCAAATAATCAAATCCTAGCAACATTATAAAACATAATCCACATTATGAGTTGAACAGAATGAGTCCTCAGGTCAGATTGCCTAAGGCTCAAAATATTAATGCTCCTGGTACACCTTGGACATACTAGTGAAGTGAAATTACATGAAAATCGGAATTGTGCTCTTGCCCTCAGCCTCACCTCCCAGAAGCTCCTGCCTGCCTGAGAGGGGAGTATCTGCTTGCAGGGGCTGGCTTCAGATTTTCCCCCCTCCTGTCTGTTTCTACAATTACAGAAAGGGTCGGGCCTGAGGATTTTATCTTCTAATTTTCTTTTGTGAACTGACTTAATTAAATTTTTCCCAAAGTGCAACACTCTCCAGTTCTTACTCAGGAGGGCAAATTGAGGAGACACAGAAACAGGTCTAAATGAAGTGATTTTTTTTTTAATGAATTTAAATAACGCCATGAAAAAGCAGTTTGAATTTTTCAATTCTAAGACAATTGATTCTAAAAGGAAAACCATTCTAAATGATCCACATGCTCTTCTTTATTAGTCTAGAGTTCTTGCCCAAGGAATTATTTGCAAATTTAATATATAGAACATCATGTGATTTACTTGCTTTTTTAGTATCTTTGCCCACAAACTCTGTAGAACTAACAAAAAGAGAAGTGGCTGTGTGAGAAGGCGGACTAATAAACAATGAAGTGTTTAAAAGAAAAGGGAAAAACTAAATCCCACTTTTACAAATAATTCTGCAGAAAGTAAATATCACAGATATCATTTCTTGTTTACTGATAACCATTTAAGAATAATCTAATTTCTTCCTAGTTATCAAAATAAGCTTCTACCAGTCACATAATCTCCTGTCTTATGAAGTACCACCGGATTTTTATAAAGTTCAGTCAACTTTAAACAAAAATGAAAATCCTTTATTTACCTAATAACCATTCAAAAGTGATACAGGTAGTGAACAATAAACAAAATAACAAGTTCCCGTTGCTTTAACTGAAAGATAACTTTCTACACCCTTTAAAATTCAATCCAGTACCATCAAGATTTAGAAAAGCACAGCCACTAAGCATTGTAGTTTTTGTCTCAGAAAACCACTATTCTATTTCCTTGGTACTTATAAAATAACTCGAGAATGGGGAAAAAATATCCTAGGTAGGTGTAAAATTCCTATTTAAATTCTTCTAAAATTGTGCCTTTCAAATACATAAAATATTGTGTGAGGTGGATTTTAAAAGTAGTATTTAGAAATGACTTTCCAACTCTATAATTATAAATTGTTATAAACCTTATGGAAAGTAATTTAGCAACAACTATCAAAACTCACAAACTAAAAACTGTAGCAAGATTTCTGAGATAATCATTGGTATGACATTCCTAGAATAAAAAAGCTTCTTCAGGGCAGGAAGCACATATATCCATTTATATACCTGGGATATATACTGAGTCTTTAACAAGTATTAGTTGAATGATTGAATGCTCCATTCAGCAGTATTTGTCATCAGCTTCTTGGCCCCTTATTTTATTTCATATTTAAGGCTCCTCTCCTCCTCCCCCCCACCCAGAACTCTTTTGCCTTCATTCCTGAAGAGGGCACTCTTCAGCTTTGCCTCCTATGAATGCTCCAGTGAGCCACCCTATTGGAGATGGTCACATAGCCAAGACCCTGCTCTTCCCTAGCTGTTCTCTAGAAACAGGGTACCTGATCATTTATTGAAAGCATTTTAATCTACATTTTAGAGGGAATGATGAATTAACAAACAAAGACTATATTGATATCATGTTCCGTGAATAAACCAGTAGCAAGTAAGATCTAGAATTAGCATATGATCCTCTCAGCTCCAATTTTGAAACCCAAAGGTATGTATATGTTCTCTTGGAGGAAGAATTTGACTGAATATTGAAATAATTTAGGCTATACAATGGAGTAACTTTACACGGGAGTTAAATTCTGAAGTTGGCATATAAAGTAAGAAACACCTATGGTCAAATTGTAAAAATCCCCTAAACTTCTCACAGGAGGTAGTAAACTATGGTTTTGTGTATCTATTCTCATACTACTGTAATGTAATATGTAATTCATATGTAATGTCATATGTAATATGTACATATACATGTAAATATAAATTATGTACAGTAATACAATATCTACAGTATTTTAGTTGAAGTTGAATAAATAAAATACCCATATGTTGTGACTCTGCTGTTTTAATCACACTGCTACTAAGTTACTACTATTTTTCCATGATGTCAAGATAACCAACCAATGCAGAAAGTCCAGTTAAAAATTATGGTGCCTGCCTTCCTTTCTCTGAAACAGGTGGAAATTGGGGCTCATACAGGTTGGGCTTCTGAGCAGGTCAGGGGCCCAGCAGAACCAGGTGACTGGCCACAGAGAGGGAGTCAGGTATTTGAGTTCTAGAGAAGGCAGGTATGAATAGTGAAAAAGGAAAAGTTAGATGAACCCTGTGGTGTTGCATTTTGGGATTAGAATTGTAAGAATGGATCTAAACATAAGGTTTTATAGATGTAGATATAAATATAATATTTAAATGTATATGCATGTGTGTGTCCTTTAAAAAGATCTGAGCAATGACATCTAAGTAGTGATGAGCAACCTTAATGCCCAAGGCTTGATTTCTAAATACATCTTTCCAGGGCTCACTGGAGAGTCTAAGAACTGATTAGGGAAAGAATAAAATGAGCTTTGAACATCTTTGTGTGCCAGGAAATAAGAAAGTTCTCCAAAAAATGATAGCAACATAACCAAAGAACAAAGAATCCACCTTGAAGGAGCTCCCACTGACCAAATCTGAAACAATTTGAGCATTAAAATAAGTAATAAGAACAATGGATTGTAACCTACTGAATAAAATAAGAATTCATTAATCCACACTGATGTGATAAGTACCGTATTTTTCACTCTATAAGATGTACTTCCCCCCCCCCAAAAAAAAGTGGAGGGAAAAGTGTGTGCCTCTTATGGAGCAAATACTGCAAAAAAAAA
>PVKE010030850.1:0-19379 GCA_004027555.1 Craseonycteris thonglongyai
AGAGCAGTCTCCATAGTTGTACATCATCAGTTTTCAACATGGTTTCGTTCCACACAGGTGGGCAGGGGGCCGCACAGGGTGGGAACTTGGCTGGGGGCCTCCTGAATGGGAAGCACACTCCAGTTCAGCATACATGTTCACATGGGTAAGGGTGGGATTCGATCCTTGGTCCCCAGGGTTGCAAAGCGAGTGCTTAACCTGCTCAGCCATCCTGGCTTTCCCTCACCCCAATAAATTTAAGAAGAAACAAACAAACAAAAAACATTTGACACACACACAAAACCCACAGAAAACTTTCTTAGTGAAGATACCAAAAGTACAATTTTTGTTCAAATGGTAGCCAGAAAAGTTTTGTTATTTCTAACTGGTACTCCAAAAAATTCTACTTGACCCTCCCAGCTATAGTGCAGAAAATGGTGGCTTTTTTGTTGTGGTTCTAATCATTTGATAAGAACGTGTTGCTTCTTTCTTTCTCTTTTTTTTGTTTATGAGCACCTGTTTCTTTTTGTACTGTGTATAGCTTCATGGTTTCCCTCTTTGGCTACCTTGAGTTTTGCATCCTTACACTATTATAAGCAGTTATCCTTTTCTACTTCTTTAGCACATCTTATAAGCTTGTGGCTTAAAATAACATTCCTGTCATTAAAATATTATTGAGTTATAGCACTGTTTTTCTCTCTGTGATTTTATCAATTTGAAGTTTCCTTTCATTTTATTAACTATGCTAGTGGTTTATCAAATTTTTCCACAAGCCAATTTTTTTATTTCTTTAAAAAGTTTTTAAAATTATTGACATTCAATATTATATTAGTTTCAGGTATACAGTGTAATGGTTAGACATTTATATAATTTATGAAGTGATTTCCCCTGACACTATATAGTTATCACAATATTATTTACTATACTTTCTACATTGTACTTTATGTCTCTGTGACCCATTTATTCTTCTTGGTCTCTTCATCTTTTACACCCAGCACCTCCCACAACTCCTGCCAGCTGGTAAACATCAGTCTGTTTTCTGTATCTATGAGTCTGAGTCTGTTTATTTCTGTTGTTGCATATTTTGTCCTTTAGATTTCACATTTAAGTGAGCTCATATGGCATTTGTCTCTCTCTGTCTGACTTATTTCACTTAGCATAATACCCTTTAGGTCCATTCATGTTGTTACAAATGATAACATTTCATTTTTTATGGCTGAGTTATATTCCATTGTATATATGCACCACTTCTTTATCCAATTGTCTATTGATGGGCACTTAGGTTGGTTGTTTCCATATCTTGGCTATTATGAATACTGCTTCAGTGAACATAGGGGTGCACATATCTTTTCAAATTAGTGTTTTGGATTTCTTTGGATAAACACCCAGAAGTGGAATTGCTGGGTTGTAAGGTAGTTCTATTTTTAATTTTTTGAGACACCTCCAAATTCTTTTCCATAGTGTCTCAAGCCAAAGTATTGATTTGTCATCAATTATACAAAAAACAAACAAACAAACAAAAACAGAATTAAGAAACCAATGCAGTTCTTTAAAAATTAACAAAGCTGATTTTTCATATCCCTAAATTTATAAAAAATATAGCAAAATGTTAAGATATGGCAGAACTGAGTTGTAAAACATATTTTGTTTATTATAATCTTTAGAAGAAAGCTTAATTCATGTTTCTTTAATTTTTACTACTTTAAGCATTTAAGAGTAAAGAGGTTTTCCTCTAAATGCTCACTTAACAGCATCTGATATTTATCTTACGTTTTTATTTTTGTTGTTTAGAAAACATAATATTGTGATTTTAATTTGGTTTATGAACATAGGTTTTATTTAAGAGAATATATGTATTATACATATATTTACATACCCATATACACATACATATATATGTATTTAAGACATTGCATTAAAAACATATTTCAATTTTTTTCTGTCATTGACTGAGAATGACATATATGGAAATATCTTGTGGCATTAACTATTTGTATCTTTGTCCTATAATACAGGAACAAATTATATAAATCTCACAATTACACTCAAAGAGAGTGTGTTTCCCATATTCTACCAGTAAGATCTTCTCATGTACAAACTCTACCATGAATTTTCTAGTTCTGTAATTTAATTCTTTCAGTATTATGGGAGTGACATATTAACTTTTCAAACATACTCTACTATTGTGGCTCCTTTTTAATCTCTCATGGTGCCAGATTTCAAAATGGGTTTGGTAGCTTTGTGATTTGGCTCATCCAGGCAGTGGGAACCATGTAGAAAATGGAAAAGAGGTGCCACATAACATGCCAGTGTGGTAACTGTGAGTGGTTTGGCATGGCTGGAAGGTAGAAATAGAAGACAAGGTAATGGCTAGGAGAAGGGGCAAAAAGGAGGCCAAGATCTTTGAGATCTCAGTAAGATCAAAGAACAGTTGCATTCAGAAAAAAACCCAAAAATGTTCCTATAGAGTTTTGATTAAGAGGATGTACTGGGGACCCAAACTAGCTCTGTCCACTTAGCTGCTGTGGGACCTCAAACAAGTCACTTAACCTCTCTGAGCCTCACATTTTTCATCTGTAAAATGAAAAATAATCATAGGGTTGTGAGGATTAAACGAGATATATTACCTGTATAGCAGTTAGCATAATGTCCAGCACATAATAGTTATTTAATAAAAATGTTGTTTTCATTAAGGAAGCTGGGAAGCTTGGAGGTTCTGAAAGATTTCAGATGCAGAATTATTCTTAACATGTTCAGCGCCCAGGCTATTTTGTCTTGCTTACCACTTGGCCCGTTATATCAGATTTCACCGAAATGCTGGCAACCGGAGATCTGTTTACCGTAGGTTGCTATAAGGCTGAATATTTACATATAGAATATATTTACTTTGTGAATATTTATTACTTACAGCAATTTGTACAATGTATTATTTTAGAAATGCTTTATATTCAGTCAGTTATCTGTGATTCTTGTTCCAGTGCAGAAAAAGATTTTTCTTTACCCGTGAACATGAAAATGTCCCCTAAACGAGGAGAAATTATAGCGAAGGAAAACAAAAAAGGAATAACCATTTTAAAATGGAAAGACAAGTAGGACATCTTACTTATTTAAAATTTATTAATATAATGTAATTTTTTAACTTTTATATTGTCAGTTAACATACAATATTGCGGCCTGCACGAAAAGTATACTGTCAGTCACCGGTGACTGAGGCCGCAAATGGCAAGTTCGGTGTCATGGCACTTGATGTGTTAAGCAATTGTTTCTTACACATAATTGTTTAACTTTGTTTCTTAACAAATTTCTTATCATTATAGCACTTGTCAATTATAATATGTATCCACATTGTATTGTAATTATTTGTCCCCTAATGCAGAATAAGGGCTCTGAATCTCTGCAGGGGCATCATTCTTATTTATATTCTCAAAGCACCAGGCATTTTGTCACTCCCATAACATTTGCTGAATTGAATTTGGAAGTCATTCTTATAAGGGCCAACAGCTAAGGTAAATGAGAAGGATCTCCAGGAGAGGACCAGGAGAGAATGTTGGGTCAGGAATTGCACACCTTCCTAGAGACTAATAGTGTAAAGATCTGGTTTTATTTTTTTCTTTTAAGATTTATTTTATTGTTTGAGGGGTGAGAGAGAGAGAAGGGGGAGGTCCCAGAGCAGTGTCCATAGCTGTACGTCATCAGTTTTCCACATGGTTTCATTCCACACAGGTAGATGTAGGGCCATGCAGGTCAGGAACCGAATTGGGAGAGGGTGCTCCTGCATGGGAGGTGTGAACCTTTGGCACTGAGCTATCCCAGTGGTTACCATTTGAGCTGGAGTTCAGCACATGGGTCTAAACAGGCCAGAAATTGAACCCGATATTGCGATTGTGAGGCAAGTGCTCAACCACTGAGCCATCCTGGCATTCCAAAAGGTTAGATTTCTGTTCTCATTAACTGTGCACTTAGAAGGCTCACAGAAACATATTTTCACAATGTCTCCATCTGCTGGGTTCATTACTTTGCCTCTAAACAGCTGCCTGCTTATAAAATTGATAATAAAAACAGTGATGGTTTATTAAAAATTTAAAAAGAACAAACATTAACAGTTCTTTGCTGCCATGTTGTTTAAAGACAGAGGCAGTTGCCCTCTAAGAAGTCAGACCTTCCTCAGTAAGTCTCAGTAAGGGTAATAAGAAAAAGCAACCAATTAGAAGTAACATTTAGGTTCCCAAGCTGACTTTTCTGCTTACTAGCACTGTGAACTTGAAGGAATCATTTAACCTACCCAAATCTCATTTGTTTCATCTGAAGGATAATACTTGCTCTACCCTTTTAGTTTTTAATAGATTTGAGTAGCAAATAGAATATTGTGTGTGAGATCCTTGAATACTACATAATTCTATTATAGTCAAATGCAAGATATTATTCTCACATTCACTAGAGCCTGGTTTTTAAACTCTTTTTAAAATGTGGCTATTAATAGTCCAATAGAAACACTTCAACTCAACACTGGCTACTATGACATATGAATATATTGAGAGTAGTTTACTTATTACTTATCGCCATATAGTGCCTGGCACAATACCTGGCAAAAACGAAGTGCTTAACAAATATTTGCTGAATGAACGAAGGAAGGAAGGATGCTGGGCAGGTATGTGTGAACAGATTTCTGGTTTTAGAACTGTGTGAAAGTAGGGCAAAGTAGTTGTGTGAATGAAGCACGATGATCACCTTAGGCTTTAGAAGCAGGATTTTCAGAGTGGGAAGAGCAGGTTGTGGTAGCCAAAGATGAAACTGTTTTTCTCCTGTTTTGTTCCAATTAGAGCAACCTCCCTTGTAGCTTTGGACTGAACTAAGGAGATATGAAAAGGCATGGAGGAAAGAGGCTGATTCTGAAAATATTTTGTTAGCAAAATACCATCAATTAATAATACTTAACAACAATTAAAAATGGTACAGAGTTGGTAGCTTCACTTTTACCACCCACATCTGGACTGCTTCTTTTCCTGTCTCCTGGCCAGACAGAAATTGCTGACTGTTCAAACCTGGTGCTTTTCCTTCTCCATGACTCCACTCAACCACCAATAATGTTTACTTCCAACTGTCTTAAACGTCTTTCAAAGATGTTAATGAATTAATTACTGAATCAACAAGTATTTATGTACTGTGTTCATTTGAGTACCTACATCGTGTAAGGATGAAGGACGTTCATAGTGTAATTCTAGTAGTAGGAGAAATATATATAAAGACATAATTTTAATGCTATTATGTTAAGCTTTTTTTATATAGCAGTTTTATTGACATATAATTTACACACCATAAGATTCATTGTTTACGGTGTACAGTTTGGTGGTTTTTCATATATCAGAGTTGCAAAACCAATATCACTATCTAAATTTAGAACATTTCATCACCCCGAGAAAGAAACTCTATATTCATTAGCAAAAATTTCCCATTTTTGAGATACCAGAATAGCTCAGCATGTTGAGCACTTGCCTTGCAACTGTGAGGTCTGGGGATCATGTCCCAGCCCCGGCCCATTCAAACCCATATGCTGAACTGCAGCTCAACTGGTAACCACCAAGCCCCACTGGGGAAGGTTCTTGCCTCCCATGCAGTAGGCTTCGGTTCAGTTCCCACCCAGCATGGCCCCATATCCACCTTTGTGGTATTAAACTATGTCACAACTAATGATGTGCAACTATGGAGACTGCTCTGGGTCCTCCCCCCTTCTCTCTCTCTCTCCCTTTCACTCTCTCACTTTCTATCAAATAACAAAATAAATCTTAAAAAAAAATTTCCCATTTCCTTCTCTCTCCCAGCCCCTGACAACTACTAGTATACTTTCTATCTGTCTGTATTTACCTATTTTGGACATTTCATATAAACAGAATCATATGTGGCCTTTTGTGACTGCCTTTTTTTTCTTTTAGCATAATGTTTTCAATTTTCAGCCAAGTTGTAGCTTGTATCAATATTTCAATCCTCCCCCCACCCCATCCTTTTTAATAGGTGAATAATAGTCCATGGTATGAATATAACACATTTCTTACAGTTAAGTCTACAACCCCTTTTTGAATTATATTTGTGTATAGTATATGGAAGAGTTCCAACTGAATTCTTTTCCTTATGGATATCCCATTGTTCCAGTACCATTTTTGAAAGGACTATTCTTTCTCTATTGAATGGTCTTGACACCCTTGTAGAAGATTAACTGACCATAAATTTAAGTATTTCTTTTTTGACTTTCAATTCTACTCTATTGATCTATATGTCCATCCATATACCAGTACCATATTGTCTTGATTACTATAGCTTTGTAGTTAAGTTTTGAAATCAGGAAGTGAAAGTACTCAAACTATTTTTTTTTTCAAGATTGTTTGAACTATTCTGGTTCATTGCCTTTCCATATGACTTGCAGGCTCAGTCTGTCAATTTCTGCAAAAAAGGCCACTGGTATTTTGATAAGTAGTGAATTCATAGTTCAAGTCTTCCAACGCATGAACATGGGATGCCTTTCCATTTATATAGGTCTTCTTTAATTTCTTTCAACAATGTTTTCTCATTGTCCGTGTACTAATCTTGCACTTCTTTTGCTAAATTAATTCCTAATTATTTCATTCTTTGTGATGTGATTGTAAATCAAGCTTGTCCAACCTGAGGCCCACGATCTGCATGAGGCACAGCATGCCTTTGAATGTGGCTCAATACAAATTGGTAAACTTTCTTAAAACATTATGAGATTTTTTTTGTGACCTTTTTTTTTTTTAACTCACCAGCCATCATTTTCATTAGTGTGTTTTATGAATGATCCAAGACAATTATGCTTCCAATGTAGCCCAGGAGAGCCAAAAGGTTGGACACCCCTATAATGTAAATGGAATTGTTTTTTATTTTTGTATTGTTCATTGTTGGTGCAAAGAAATACAATGTATTCTGAAACCTTTGTTGATAGTTTTTTTTAGTTCCAATGTTTTTTTTTAGATTCCTTAGGACTTTCTATATATATTATGTCATTTGTGAATAGTTATATTTCTTCTTTTCCCATCTGGATGCATTTTCTTACCTAATTTCTTGGGCTAGAACTTTATTATAGTGTTGAATAGAAATGGCAAGAGCAGACATCCCTGGTCTTGTTCCTAACCTTAGGGAGGAAGCATCCACTCTTTCACCATTAAATATGGGATTAGCTCTAGGTTGTCTTTCTTCTTTCTTCCTTTGTTTCTTTCTTTCTTTTCCTTCTTTGTTTCTTTATTTTTCTTTCTATTATAATACCATTGATTATATTCCCTATGCTGTACTCTACACCCCATATATATATATATATATATATATATATATATATATATATATATATATATATATGTGTGTGTATATATATATATAAATTATAGTTGACATTAATATTATTTTATATTATTTTCAGGTGTACAGCTCAGTGGGTAGGCATTTATTTAATCTATGAACTGCTCCTTGATAAGTCTAGTGCCCATCTGACTTCATACATAGTTTTTACGTTATTGACTATATTCCCCATACTGTATTTCACATCACCATGACTATGAATTTGTACTTCCTCATCCCTTCATCTTTCTCACCCATTCCCCCAACTATTCTCCCATCTATGAGCTGCAAGTTTTTCATAGGTATTCTAAAGTTGAGGAAGTTTCCTTCTATTCCTAGTTTGTTGAGTGATTTATCATGAGAGTGTTGGATCCTGTCAAATACTTATTCCATATTAACTGAGATAGTCATGTGGTTCTTGTCCTTTATTCCATTAATATAGTGTATTACAAGATTTATGCATTATACCCCACTTGATCACAGTGTATAATTTACTTAACATGTTGCTGGATTTAGTTTGCTTTATTTTCTGCATTCAAAAGGGATGTGGATCTGTAGTTTTCTTTTTTCGTGATGTTTTTGTCTGGTCTTGGTATCAGGGCCTTATAGAAAGAGTTGGGAAAGTGTTCTTTCCTCCTCTTTTTGGGAAGAGTTTGTGAAGGATTTTAGTGTCAATTCTTCTTTAAATATTTGGTAGAATCACCAGTGCAGCCATCTGGGCTGATAGATTCTTCAGATACTATAATAGAAGTATAAACAGTTTGGGAGGCTAGAGAAACAAGTAACCTGCTAGGCCCAGAAGAGCAAGGAAGCTAGAAAAAGAAAAAAGAAAATAAATAGTGATTTCATTCATATGGCTGATATGTTGGGGGTATAGAGAATGAGACAAAAGGGGCTGGAAAGACAGGCTGGAGATAGATAAGGCAGGACACTGAATGCCAAATCCAGACTCTCACCAGACATAAGTTGCTAACTCTCCCATGTGGTTGTTGTTGCCATTGTTTTGAGGGTAGGGGAAGTAGGAAGGTTAGTTGAGGGCATTATAACATAGAACCACTGACCACACCATGGGAGGAATTTTGCTAGCTGTCAGTCAATAAAGATAATACTTTAGGGTGAAGAATGTAGTTGAAGTCTGAGTGTCCAATAAGGACAGAAAGCTGATAGAGCATAACAAGTTGGAGGAGGTAACCAAGTGAGAACAGAAAGTGGGTTCAGAGGTTCAGAAAAGCATTCCTGTGCAGACCATCTGCTACAGCATCCTTATTCTTGTTTTTAAGGGGTCTACACCACCCCAGTTAGCCAAGCTCTTTGAACTTTGCCTCTTTTATTGGATTTCAAGTTCCTTAACAGCAGAGATCATGTCTTGTGTATCTGTGTTTTCTACAGAGAGATTTACTAAAATCAAAAGAATGCATCCATTAAAATTTCTTTGAGTTTTTTTTTTTTATGGCTCATCCATATTTCACCCATCTCACCCCCTGCACTTTCACCAAAACTCTTCTAGTTTTCAATGTGTCAACATCAGAGGATGGGACACGCAAGTCCTTTTTCCATCCCATGAACTGCAATGAAGAAGACTTCTCAACCAAGATTCTTTTCCCTACCAAAACCTTAAGAAAGGTACTTATAACCAAAATCAGCATCACAGACATCCCCAAATCCCATCTAGAAAGTCTATAATAGTCTCAGAAGGAGCATGTCATGGACAAAACAGGGAAAGAGCATTGGATTGGGAGCCAGGAGACCTGAGCTCTGAGGATAGTCCTGCTGCTAATTAGCTGTTATCACCTGGGTTGGGCAAGTCAATTTTTTTGGTCTCTTGCAAAGGAGCAGAATTTACAAAAGTCTCTTTCAAATATGAAAATAGTAAGCTTTGATGACATATTTAATACTTATTTTAATTACCATGCTATTTATAAGTATTGTAGAATGTTACTTCTTTGATAGCTCTCAAAGATACTTCATAATTCATGGTTACCTTGTAAATAAGCTGAGGTATAAAATGTAGGTTGTTTTATAAAATTTAAGGTGTGATATTACTAAACAATTAAATCAGCTTACTGTAACTTTACTTTTGTGGCTTATTGTTGGTCTTGCATGTTTTGCAAGCCAAGCTCTCACAGGGAGATAGATACGTCTCACTTTGTGACAGTCTGCCCTATTTCAGTTCATCAATAAGATTTCTAAAGTATAAAAGTGGCTCCTGGGGATGCTGGGATGGCTCAGTGGGTTGAGCGCTTGTCTTGCAGCCCCAGGGTCCAAGGATTGAGCTCTGGCCCCAGCCCTTGTGGACTAATTTGCTGAACTGGGGCATGCTTCCCTTGCAGGAGGCCTCCGGCCTGGTTCCTGCCCTGCGCAGCCTCATGCCCACCTATGTGGAATGAAACTATGTTGAAAACTAATTACATACAACTGTGGAGATTGCTCTGGGCACACCCCCTTCTCTCTGTCTCTTTCTCTGTCAAAACAATAAATCTTTAAAAAAAAAAGTGGCTCATATTTAGTATACTGTAGTGGCTAACTGCAGTCTTTGCAGTCAAACTACCTAGGCATAAATCCCAGGTCTGTCAGATCACCCAGGTCATTTTCACCAAGTTATTCTTTACCTTTGGTTTTCTCAGTTGTAATGGGGGCCAGGGTGGAGTAAAAAACACTACTTTTATCTCATTTGATTGTTGTGAGAATTAAATGAGATAATGCTTAGAAGGGTCTTAAATGATAGTATGTGTCAATTCAATAAATGTTATTTTATTGTTATTTATATACATGAAGAGAAAGATCTCCTTTCTCCTCCTTCTCCCATCAGTTCCATGGATGCACTCCTCAGAAGGAACAAGTGCTAATGGTTTATTTTGTTGCCTTCCAGAATGAGGTGATTCAAATTATTGTTTGCAGAAATGGATTCTGATTAAAATCAGATTATTTCCTCCACTAGCTAAAGCAGGGATACAGATTTGGACAAGAAAGGGTTGTTGTATTTCTGGAAGTAGTTCTGTTTCATAAGTGTTTATTATTCCCTTGAAGGCCAGCATAATTGATGAATACCCTCATCAAACCCCTTTCCCAAGTTCTAAACATGAGCAAGTTCTCCTGGTTGTTGAAGTGCCCATAAAGAGAAGAATTTAACGGGATACCAGGATAGCTTAGCAGGTTGAATGTTTGCCTTGCAACTGCAGGGTTGAGGATCAAGTCCCAGCCCTGGCTTGTGCAAACCCATGTGCTGAGCTGATAACTGCTGGGATGGCTCAGCAGCAGGGGTTCTCACAGCCCAAGCGGTTTCCTGCCCCATGTTGCCCACATCCACCTGTGTGGCACGAAACCATGTCACAATTGATGATGTGCAGCTGTGGAGATTGCTCTGGTTCCTTTCGCCCTCATCTTCTCAAACAATGAAAAAAATATATTTAAAAAAGAGAATTTGGGGAAGCTGGGATGGCTCAGTGGGTTAAGTGCTCACTTTGCAGCACCGGGGACCTAGGATTGAATCCCATCCCTGGCCCTTGTGGACCCATATGCTGAACTGGGGAGTGCCCCCAGTTCAGTTCTCACCGGGGCAAGACCCTGGCCCAGTTCCTGCCCTGTGCAGCCCCACACCCATCTGTGGAATGAAACTTTATGGAAAAACTGATGATGTGCAACTATGGAAACTGTTCTGGGCCCTCCCCCTTCTGTCTCTGTATCTCTCTCTCGCTCTCTCTGTCAAAAACAATAAAAATAAATCTTAAAAAAAAGAGTATTTAACAATGGTAATGAAAGCAGGCATAAGCAAAGTGACCATTGAGAGTCTAGAATTTTAAGAAAAGTTGTTGCCTACTTGAAATAAATAATACAAGGCAGCATCAAAGTATACAGTCTATGGTGGTAATCACTGAGAGGTTGACTATCTGGGAAGCATCACAGATGGATTTGAGAGTTTGAGATAATATATATTTTATTCCATAGCTCCAATTCAATTTGAGAAGGGAGCAACAAGATTAAAGTAGGCTTTTAGACTAAAAAAAGAAAAGGAAATGTTTTAATAGTAAGTGCATGTTATTTATAAATGAGGAAGTAACTACAAGAAAAGAAAGACAGCTGAAAGCAAGAATCAGGGGGAAGAAGCACAGATGACTGCAGTTTTTTTGTAAACCATGTAGAACTATTAGACTTATAAAATGATATACATGTGCTACTTCGATTCAAATAAATATACATTAACTTTTAAAACACAAGTGAGTTTTTGGAAAATCAAATTTGTTGATAATTTTCAGACAGGGATCAAGAAAGAGGATCCAAAACAGTGGTATGATTTCTTCCAATGTAAAACTGGATGAGACAAAAAAAGAATGTGGCGAATTTTTCATAAAGCTGATTCATGTAACTATTATAAAAAATTTTATTCTGAGATTAGTCTTCCTTTTTGGTGTTAAAATAGCCTATCTCTTATGAAATGAAGAGAACAGTACATGGTAATTTGTTTTGAAATATCTCATTTTTTGTTATATTGAGGTGATATTGGTTGTAAAAATTACATAGGTTCCAGGTGTACAATTTTACATTATATTGTCTATGTGTTGCATTGTGTGTTCACCAGTCAGTTCTTCCATCATATATTTGATGCCCCCCTTCCTTCCCCATCCTCCTCCACCCTGAAATATCCTTCTTAGCAAAATTAAAAATTGAAATCCTTCCTATGAAGGTCGCCCTTCTTTCCTTTTTGGTTTAATTTTAAAGATCTGTAAAATCCAATATTTCCAGAAACCACTTTGATGCATGGGACACTTGCTGCAACTGGCAAGATTCTGTGGTTCTGGGCCAGAGGGGTCACACGAGGAATGAAGGGGAGTGATCCAAACATGGTGTCACTGGGGAAAACTCTAGGAACTTAGTGAGCAACTGAGTTAGAGAAGTCCAGGGAGATTCCAGAGGCCTCACATTTTCCTTCTCATGCACTTTCATCTTTGGGTCCTTTATTGTTATTTCCATTGCCATGGCCCTGCCACCATAGGACTTGCTTATTTTGTCTCTACTTGGATTTTAATTCAAATACCACCACTCATTGAACTGTCTCCTTGGTTGCATTTGTCTCTTTGTTGTGCAACCCCAGAGAACTGTGTACCTTTAGAAGACTTACCACTGTATGTAGTGATACATTGGTTATTGTGATTATGTCCCCCACTCAATGAGGGAAAGGAGGCATTTGTGTATATTCCCTATTGTGTTTCCAGTGCTTAATACTTTTATTGTCTGGTGCATAGTAAGGTGCCAATAAGAATTTGTTAAATAAATGACTGAATATATCCATCAGGTCTGACACTTTGTATAGACTTTAACAGTCACTTAGAAATCTACAGGTGAGAATGCATTGACATGCAAATGAAAGAAATATGGGCCCATCATAAAAATTACCTTTACTGTCTCCAAGTGGTAGTTTCCACCAAGTATATAAATCTCAATTTAACACTTTAAATACAATTTTTAAAAAGATTTTATTGTTTTTGACAGAGACAGAGAGACAGAGAGAAGGGGGAGGACCTAGAGCAGTCTCCATAGTTGTACGTCATCAATTTCAATAGTTTCATTCCACATAAGTGGGCAGGAGCTGCACAGGGTGGGAACTGGGCTGGGGGCCTCCTACATGCGAGGTTACCTCCCCACCCCCCAAGAGCTAGGCACCAAACCAAGGCAGTCACACATGGGAAGTTTGCCCCCCAATTCAGCATATGGGACTACAAAGGGTGGGGCTGAGATTTGATCCTTGCACCCTGGGATTGTGAGGCGAGCGGTTAACCTGCTGAGCCATCCCAGCATCCCCCACTTTAAATACTTTAGACACAAAGCAGGATGACATATCCTGGTCTTTGGGTTGCATTTTGCCAGAACAACAAAATTGGCCCCCTTTCAACCAAATGGGAGGATGAGTAGGCATACGAAAGGGAAGCAGAGGAACTTAGGAAATAAGAGAAATAAAACAACTTAAAAATTTATTGTTAAATTTATTGGGGTGACATTGGTTAGTAAAAATTACATAGGTTCCACCTGGTATACTACCTGGTATACTATTATTCTACATTACACTGCCTGTGCTGCATTAAGTGTCCACCACCCAGTCAGTTTTCTTTCCATCATCATATTTGGCTTCTCCTCCCCCTCTCACTCCCCTTCTTCTTTCCCCTCAGGTAACCACTAAACTATTGACTATGTCCATGAGTTTTTGTTTGTTGCTTTCAGTTTTATATTCTACATATGAATGAAGTCATATGGTTCTTGGTTTTTCCTGTTTGGTTTATTTCGCTTAGCATGATGATCTGAAGGTCCATCCATGTTGTTGCAAATGGTAGTATTTCATTTTTTCTTCTAGCTAAGTAGTATTCCATTGTATATATGTACCACAGCTTCTTTATCCAGTCATCTATCAAAGGGCACTTTGGTTGTTTTCATGACTTGGCCACCATGAACAGTACTGCGATGAACATTGGGGTATATACGTTTTTTCGAACTAAGGTTTTCAAAACTTTTGGGTAGATACCTAGAAGGGGGCCGACAGCCAGGTCATATGGTAGCTCCAATCCCAATTTTCTGAGAAACCTCCACATTGTCATCCATATTGGTTGTACAAATTTGCATTCCCACCAGCAGTGTTTGAGGGTTCCTTGTTGTCCACAGCCTCTCTAGCACTTGTTATTCCTTGTCTTGTTGATGACAGCCAGTCTAACAGGTGTGAGGTAGTATCTCTTTGTGGTTTTGATTTGTATTTCCCTAATAGTGAATGAAGTTGAGCATTTTTTTACATACCTGTTGCCATTTGTATGTCATTATGAGTGACGTGATTGTTTGGATCCTCTGTCCATTTTTTAATTGGATCATTTGTTTTTTTGTTGTTCAGTTGTATGAGTTCTTTATATATTTTAGATATTAGCCCCTTGTCAGAGGCACTGAGAAACAAAACTTCTTAAAACTCTTTCTTTAAATACCCACTCCTATCAACTCACCTTGACTTGAAAGATGAAGTTTTCTACTATGCTTCCCATAGACCAGATTTTGGAAGAAGGGATGTACACTAGAGCAAAGGGCATGAGGCCAGGAGTAAGGAGGGACAGAATCCCCTGGGTGGCATCCTTTCTCTAGATGCCCAGTTAAAATGACTTGGTTTTGTGGTCCCAAGCAGAAGGTATTTCTTGTTCTGATTCATGGTGTATTTCCCTATGATGCGTAGTCAGTAAAGTCTTATTTAAATGTTTCAGACTGCTTTGATGGGGTCTTTAGTCACTCTAAGCTAATGTCAGAGGGTTAATGGCTGTTGTGGTTATCTGGAGAAACCCCCTCCAGGTGGGGGACTCCTTTTGAGTGGCAAACTTCCTGGTTCTCAGATTTGTTTTCTTTAAGAAAGACACTTCCTTAAACTTTTTCCTCTCCCCTTAAAACCTATGAAGTGTACATTAACATCATCTCCATCTTCACAGGTGAGAAACTGTGTCCTTGTGAGGCTAAGGAACATATCCAAGGCCACAAGGTAGAAATGGCAGGGCCGATTAATAAACCCATACTTTATCCACACAGGCCATCTAAAATAATTTCTATAATAAAGGCTCAGACAAGTAATTTGTTTAAATCTGCAATACACAGAGTAATTCATAGAAAACTATATTATGTATGCAGTTATCTTGACCATCACTTCTCCCTACCTCTCCACTTCAAAGAGGTTGAACTTGTCCATGAAGTATAAAATGTGATCTCTTTTACAACTGCATCTAAAACAAATAACTAAGAAATATCAATAACTGTGATAGTCTCACAACACAGGCTTTTACTGTGATTTCCTTTTTTAAAAACTAACAATTTACACACCATAATTTCACCCTTTTAAAGAGGTTTTTATTATTATTTCACATGTTTGTGCAACCATCAACACTATCTAATTTGAGAACATTTTCATACTTTGATTCACTTTTTAAGGCTGTTTTCTTACAGGAACAATGGGGTATGTGCAATTGGGAATACCAAGAACAATTCAGAGATCTCAAACAAACGTGGAGTCAGCAAGTTGTAGTGCTGCTACCTACTGTAGTCATAAAAAGGGAACTGCATTGCATATAGTAAGAACATGACATATAGTTAACACTATGTCAATGGTCAGGCCACAGTGGACACATTCTTGAATTCTGTTGTTTAAGAGCTACTCTGAAACTGGTAAGAGGAAAAAGGTCCAAGGAGAGTAATGAAGATAATTAGAATAGGAAAGTACAATTCACAATGAAGGCTTTAAACTAAAGAGTTTGCAGTAATTTAGTCTAGGAAAGTTATTTAAGGACAACCTTAAAAGTATCCATAAGTACTGTTATATAGAAAATAGTGACTTTTTCTTTCTCCTTCTTTTACTAAGGAAAAGACAAAGAAAATGGATTCATTCTGCAGTATGGAGGATTAGGTTAGCATAAAAAGTCGTAAGACAGAGACTTGTTAAACAGCAAAAAGTCATCTGTCACTTTTGCAAAACTTAAAAGTTGCAAAGAATAATTATTTCACTCAGATTCCCCAATATTAACATTTACCACATTTGCTTTATTATGTCTCTATGTATGTATGTATGTATGTATGCATGCATATTTTGTCAGAATAATTTGAGTGCTATATGACATGATTCTCCTCCCTAAATAATAGGTACTTCCTAAAAGAAAGGACATTCTCCTGCTGAACCACAGGAATATTATAAAAGTTAGGATTTTAACACTGACATAATAGTACCGTATTATTCAATATACAGACCATTTTTTTCCCCTATTGTTCCTATAATGTCCTTTAAAACAACAAAAGCAAGTTTTTCTGACCCAGGATCCATGTTACCATATTTGGTTATCATGTCTCATAAATTCCTTTAATATAGAATGATACTTCAGTCTTTGTCTTTTATGACCTTCACAGTTTTAAGAGTCAGGCCACTTATTTTGCAGCCTGTCCCTCAATTTGCGTCTGTTGCTTTAAAAAAAAAAAAAAAATTCGCATTTGTTTGGGAGTTTTAGGGGTGGTCTCCAGTGAAGACCATAGGTAGAATGAGCCTCTCTCTTCTCAAGGTTCCTCTCAGCCACCTCATACTGATTATTCTTACTATATTAGAATTACTTATACATGGTAGGATGGTCAATAAAACATTTTGTATTTAGTATTCATCTGCTTGTACTGCTTTTTTTTCCCTTGGCATTCCTGCATTTTACAAGAATTGAATTTCTTTAACAAAAGTAGGGTTGTCTGTCAAAGAATTAGCACCTACTCTTTTTAAACATTTGAGACTTAAATTACCCACAGACGCCCATTTTCTGAATCTCACCTTCGCAGTGATGAACTATGCCCTAGCTCAAGAGACAAAGAGCTGCAAAAATGGGTAGGTGTTACTCATTATAATCATTCAACAAATATTTGTTGGGTGCCTAGTATATGTCAGGCTCTGTTCCAAGCCCTTGTTCGAGAATAGAAAACAAAACAAAATTGTCTTTGTAACAGTAGTTGGGCAGATTAAATAATAATAATAATCAGAAACCAAGGATTTGACTTCCTGAAACAGGAAGAGAAGTCTGTGAAAGGGGGCAGCCTTGAGATTTTATTCTAATATGGATAACAATGCGGAATCCCTGGCAAGCGCGTTGATAACCAAGTGCTCAGTTTCTCCAAATGCGTTATACAAGTGATTAATCCGAACACTAAAGGCCTGAAAAGAGGGGCGGAGCAGAACTTCTAGAGCTTTCCAGCTACTTTCTCAGACAGTCGCCGCCTCGCGCCGGACCTCCGGGCGGCGACGTACGCGTTGGGGTCCTCCCGACCAGGAGCAGGCACGGGCACCTGCACCCCTCTTGGGCGGTACCTCTGTCTCAGGCTGCACAGAGCACCTGGGAACCGAGCACCCAGAAAGCCTCGGGGGGAGGTGGCTCAGGGGAACCGGCTCCGCCGGGCGGCCTCGCCAACTGCAATGTAATCTGGGTGGTTTTTCCAGGTACCTCCCTGCCTCGCTCTGCGCCGGGTCTCTGCCCCCGCGGCGCCTGCGGGCCCCGGAGGATGGCTTGGAGACACGGTGAGGTGACGGGCGAGGCCGTCTGCGAGCCCGCGGAGTACCGCGGGGGCCCTTTGCGGCCCCGCGCCCTGCAGTCCGGGAGGGTGAAGCACGCGCCACTGGAATCCAAACTGCAGATGAGAGTGGTACCGAGCAACCTCGCTGGCCTTGGCAGCGCTGCCTGCCCACGGCAGAGCCCGCCGCCCGCTCTACGGGGACGCGAGCTGCTACCTGCGCCGCGGGAGGCAGCCGCGCCGCCCGCAACCGCTGCAGCCAGCAAACGCGGCGGCACGGGCCTCAGGCTCCCCAAACACTGCCCCCCACTCCGGCCGCGCTTCCCCCGACCCGGACAAGTTAACCGCTAGCCTGCCCTGACGGGTCCTTAAAGGCTCCGGGTTTATACCCCAAGTGGGTTCCTGTAGCCACAGAAGCACGGTTGCCCGACTTCACATCCCGAATTAACAACACTAAAGAGATTGTGTTCCCAAGAATAGATCAGTTTGAAATATGAAACTCGAGGAAACTTCACCTCAGGCGCTTTTCTAAAATGTTCAACAGGACCCACTACATTGCCGTCCGACTGGGCTGAGGGGTAGTGGTGGGCGAACAGCCTCTGGACAGACCTAACCCGAGCAAGAGTAGGGAGACTGCTTGGAAACTTGGCAACAATGACAAAGGGAAAAGTATGGGTAGAAGGTGTGGGTTTAGAGCGGGGATCTGAGGAAAAGCTGGCTCTGGCCTGACTTTCGAAAACATTCGGTCCACCGGGTAGGTGCATCTTATTTAGGACCCAAGGCAAATCAAAGGAAGTGGGCCCCTGCCCTGGAGAAGGTTCTAGTCTAGAACTAACAAACAAGACGTAGCAATTACGCAAGTACCCGTAGTTGAGAGAGAAGAAAGAGGAGTCCATTGCACCTTAACTTCTTCCCGGCGTACCTCCAGCTTTGCGCGTGGCGACTGCTTTTTTGAGCCTAACTTGGTGGCTGGGCATCCAGCCCCAGGAACCTGGGTTTGCCGCGCGCGGGAGTTTCACACCCGAAGGCAGGCAGTGCCTTGGGATTTGGAGTGTGCGCCCGGGTTCCGGCCCGCGGGGGTCGTCCCGCAGGGCCGGCTGTTTGCATTTAAAGGTGTGTTAGCCTCGGGAGCGGCTTTTCCGGTGCTTGGCAATTGCCCCCGCCACCTCCCGGCTGCCGTTGGCGGTCACTCCCTCCGCGGTTCGCCCTCTGAGGGCGCCGCGCCCTGGGCAGCTCCGCACCCAGGGCCTCACCTCTGGCCTCCTTTCGCTTCCCCGCGCCAGACCTTTTCGCTTGACCCATTGGGGCCTCCGGTTTCGTTCCCTCCAGCCAGCATTTCTCCAAGCCCCCTACACCTCTCGATTACCTCCAACGCCTTGACCCTGGCCCCTCCCCCGCACCCTTCACCCCTCACCCTTTCGCAGTCTGGCCTCGGCTACCCTCCGACTGGCAACCGCCTCTTCCCCGCCCTGCGCGTCCCCCCCTCTTCCCATCTCGCCCGCCCCTCTCCATTCATCCAGCCATTGTCTCCCGCCCCCTCCTCCCCTTTCCCTAGGCGGCCTCCTCCCCCACCGCTGCCACGTCGTGGTTTGAAGGAGCCAATGGGCCGGCGCCGCCAGGTGTCTCTTACCTGCACCACGTGGGGGAGGGGGAAGGGGCGGGCAGGTAGAGCCACATCCCCAAACAGAAAAGCTTTCAGCCATTGCGTTAACCTCCTGGGGGTGCAGCCCGGCTGCAGGCTTTTTGCATAGACTCACGGGCAATAGGATACAAAAAGGGCAGGTCTCCTGCTCCCTCCTTCCCACCCCACCTCCCTACCCTGGGTGTGGAGCACCGGCCAGGTGTGGGCTTGGGTGGCTGGTTACCGCCTTTTCACCAGCAGCGGCTACGAGGAGGAGGAGGGGGGGTGCTCTTTCTTTTTCTCTTAGAAGAGGTTTTAGCACAAGTTTTCTCTTTCTCACTTCCACCCTTCCTCACCGCCTCCCGGCCCCCCTTCTCCCCCTCCCCACCTATCGTCATGA
>PVKE010030851.1:0-19107 GCA_004027555.1 Craseonycteris thonglongyai
AAAAAAAAAAAAAAAAAGAAATCGATTGCAGAACCAAAAAAATGGAAAAGAAAGAAATCGATTGCAGAACTAAAATTAAAAAAAAAATCAAAAAAATCGGTTGCAGAACCAAAAAAAAAAGAAATTGATTGCAGAATCAAAAACAAAAAGAAATCGATTGCAGAACCAAAAAAACAAAAGAAATCGATTGCAGAACCAAAAAAAGAAAAGGAGGACATCTAGGAGGACACTTTTCGAGGGAGGACAGAACTTCCAAAAGGAGGACAGTTGGTCACTTTACCCACCTTCTCCCGGTTAGCACCCTGCACCTTGCTCTGGCTTGACCCTCCCCCCGACCCCCCTATCATTTATCACTGTATGATTGGTTAATTTTTTTTTTTATCACTTGTCTTTAAACTGATTTTTATTCCTCTGCCTCAGAACAGAGGGGACTTGGTTTTTTAATTTATTTTATTTTATTTTATTCTTTACCATGGTATCGCCTGCATTTGGAAGGTGTTTGGATATAAAGTAGGTGCTCAACAAATATTTGTAAGCAGCCCAGTATGATATGTCATATTAGGTGAGGTGACCAACCGTCCTCCTTTAGGGAGGACAGTCCTTTTGGAAGTTCTGTCCTCCCTCGAAAAGTGTCCTCCTAGATGTCCTCCTTTTTGATATGTAATACTAAATGTCCTCTTTTTCTTTTTTTTGGTTGTGCAATCCATTTATTTTTTATTTATTTTTTTATTGTTAAATTTATTGGGGTGACATTGATTGGTAACAATTAGATAGTTTCCGGATGTACAAGTCCACATCACATCACCTATGCTTTGCATTATGTGCTCACCATCCAGGATCAGCTGTCCTCCTTTTCATTGGAAAAAAGTTGGTCACCTTATATTAATTAGGTCTGGTTTACAAATTTGGAAACTTAGGCTTCTTAGGGCTACTTCCAGAATCAAAGCTATGCGGTTTCCAGATGACAGTCAATGTCTGTACAAGTTGGGAGATTGACACTTCATCAAGCTGTCTTCGAATGTGATAAATGACTGTAAGCTTGTATTTCCCCTCATCACAGGTACCCAAACTACTCAAACAGAGTACATCCGTGGAAATAGTTGTTAGAATTGGATGTTTGTGACCATTTAAAAAAATACCTCCCCCCCCCCACCGCCAAATTTAGGAGGATATGGCAGAAAAAGTGGCCGTAGTAAAAAATGGAGGAAGATGCTGAAGCTGCCCCCCGTTAGCCAGTGCAGTGAGCTTAGACATTCCATTGGTGAGTAAATAGTGGCTGCTGTGTCTGGAGGTATGTCTGCATTGTACCACTTGTTAGATGTTATTCTTTCTCCAGTTCCTTTTTTGTTTCAAAAGTTATATAATGGATTCTCCTTATATCTTTGTGATTCTTCCCACTCTGAGTTACAGTATATGTGCTACAGAAGCTGAGATATAAAATATATAGCTACAGAAGTGAACACTGTTAACCATTCTCAGTGTCTTTTCAGACAGTTCTCTATGCATATGGACAAGAATTGTTTTTTTATTTTTTATTTTTTTTATTGTTTTTAACAGAGAGAGACAGAGACAGAGGGGAGGGCCCAGAGCAGTCTCCATAGCTGTACACAGTTTCATTCCACATAGGTGGGCGGGGATCATGCAGGGTGGGAACTGAGCTGGGGGCCTCCTTTATGGGAAGCACACCCAGTTCAGCATATGGGTCTGCACGGGCCATGGCTGGGATTCAATCCTTGGTGCCCGGGGCTGCAAAGCAAGTGCTTAACCTGCTAAGCCCTCCCAGCTTCCCCACATATGGACAAGAATTATTGATGATAACTTCAGGAAAGGATTGGTCAGATAAAAATATGATACATCAGTATGATGGAATACTGTACAGCAGTGGTCCCCAACCTTTCTGACACCAGGGGCTGGTTTCATGGAAGACAATCTTTTCATGAACTGGGGTTCGGGGGTGATGTCAGGATGATTGAAGGGCATTGCATTTATTGTGCACTCCTGCTGTGTAGCCCAGTTAGTACTGGTCAGTGGCCTGTGCATTGGGTACTCCGTTCTGTGCAGCTGTAAAGGATGAGAGCATAAGAAGTCAGAAGTATTAATAGAACCATGTCTATAGGGCAATAATAATTGTATTTGTTCAAAGATATGGTTTCCAGTTCAAAGGGTATGTACATTCAAAATTTTGATGTTGCCAAATTACCGTCCAAGAAGATTGTGTCAATTTACCGTATTTTTCCATGTATAATATAATACTTTTGTCCAAAATTGTTAGACCAAAACTTGGGAGTCGTCCTATACAGGGGAGTAACTTGTGTGTATTGACTTCTTAATGCTGGGTTAGAAAAGTAGGGATCGTCTTATACACGGGGCGTCTTATACATGGAAAAATACAGGACTTTCCTGCTGACAGTATGTGACAAGGGCTCTGCCTATCACCTTGTTAGCAGTGGCTATTACCAGTATTTTAACACATCGCGTACAGATCACAAGAATCTTTGTTTTTTCTGAGCCATGCATTAAGGATGGGTAACGAGAATTCTCGTTTTTACACTTGACCTTTTATTTTTTGCAAGATTTATTAATTAGGTTTGGTTGATACATAACGAGCAAATATTATCAATGGATAAATTTACGTGAGTACAAAAAATGTCATTGAAAAGTTATAAATAATATGGAAGCAATAGCATTTTAAAGAGAAGAGTTCTTTTCAACGTGGTCTCATTTAAATACCTGCCGGAACAGAGGGTTATGAGGGATTTAAACCCTGCCGTACGCAACGTGTTAATAAAAATAAATCAACTAATTTGAAAAATATCTTAATTATAGATCTAATTACCTTAGTTATTATAATTATACATATCTTAATTATAGACATAATTATCTTAATTATCTTTTTCAATTTTTGCTTTTTTCTAATTTATTTGTAAAAGCTCTTTATATATGAGAGGACACTGTTAGTACTGTTATAGTCCCTTTTTAAGAAAGTTCAAATATTTTAATTATCAAAATTAATTTTAGATAGTATAAAGTGAGAGGTACCAGTAGTTTTTTTCCCCAAAGACCTATCCAGTTTTAACCTCATTATGTTTTTAAAATAGCAGCTTTATTGAGATATAATTAACGTGCCATATAATTTACCTATTTAAAGTGCACAATTCAATGGTTTTTAATATGATCACAGAGTTGTGCAGCCATCACTACAATCAATTTTACAACATTTTCATTGCCTCAAAAACAGAGCAAAACCCATACCCAGAGGCGGTAACTCCCCATTCCCTTCTCCAACCTTTAGCCATAGGCAACCACTAACCTCTCTCTTTGGATTTGCGGCAATTCTGGGCGTTTCATATAAATGGGAATCATACTCTATGTGGTTTTTTAGTTTTCTTTTAATATATATATATATATATATATATATATATATATATATATATATTTATGGTTTTTGACAGAGAGAGAAAGAGAGATACAGAGACAGAGAGAGAACTGAACTGGGGACACTCCCCAGTTCAGCACATGGGTCCGCATGGGCCGGGGCTGGGATTTGATCCTGGGTCCCCGGCGCTGCAAAGTGAGCAATTAACCCACTGAGCCATCCGGCTTCCCCTCTATGTGTTTTTTTATGACCAGCTTCTTTCATCTAACAGTGTTTCCAAGGTTCATCCCATGTTGTACCATGAGTCCTTAATTCACTTTTTTTTTTTTAAGTAAATGTAAACAGATTTAAAATATTTATTTATTTATTTATTTATTGTTTTTTGACAGAGAGAGAGAGAGAGAGAGAGAGAGAGAGATACAGAGACAGAGAGAGAACTTAACTGGGGGAGCTCCCAGTTCAGCATATGGTTCCGCACGGGTCGGGGCTGGGATTCGATCCCTGGTCCCCGGCGCTGCAAAGTGAGTGCTTAACCCACTGAGCCATCCCAGCTTCCCCTTAATTCACTTTTTTAAAAAAGATTTTATTGTTTGAAAGAATGGGAGAGAGCTAGAGACAAAGAGATAGTGAAAGGGGAGTGCCCAGAGCAGTCTCTATAGTTGTACATCATTAGTTGTGACATGGTTTCATTCCACGCAGGTGGATGTAGGGCTGCGTGGGATGGGAACCAAACCAGGGGTCTCCCACATGGGAGACGAGAACTTTCACTACTGAGCCATCTCAATGGTTACCAGTTACGCTGCAGTTCAGCATATGGGTTTGCATGGATTGGGGCAGGGAATTGAACCCTGGACCTCTCAATTGTGAAGCAAGTGCTCGCTCAACTTCTGGGCTGTCCTGGCATTCCTTAATTCACTTTTGTTGGCAGATAATATTCCACTGTATTGGATCTATTGCATTTTGTTTATCCATTTATCAGTTGATAGATATTGAATTTTTGCTTTTTTAAAATCTATTATGAATAATACTGCTACAAACATTCATGTACAATTTTTTTAATTGTGGTAAAACATACATAACCAAAATTAACCATTTTAACCACTTTTAAATATAAAGTTCAATGGCATTAATTTGGATATTTTGTGTATATGCTATAGTTTGTTTACTCATTCATCTGTTGATGGACATTTGAGTTGTTTCTACCTTTTGGCTACTGTGAATAATGCTTCTAGGAACACTGGTATACAAAAGTTTGAGTTCCTGCTTTCAATTTTTTGCTCAATAATATTGTAATCTAATTTTGAACTCTTTGAGGAATTGCCAGGCTCTTTGCCAAAGTGGACTATACCATTTTACATTCCCACCAGCAATGTGTAAGGATTTTAGTTTCTTTATATACTTGCCTCAGGACTTTTTATTTTCCTTTTTGTTTTAATTCTAGCCACCCTAGTGGCTACAGAGTAGCATCTAATGGTATTTTGAATTGTATTTCCCAATAAGTAATGATATTGAGCATCTTCCCATGTGCTTACTGGCCATTTGTATATTTCTTGAGAGATATGTCTATTCAGATCCTTTTCATTTTTGAGATGTAAGTGTTCTTTATATATTTTGGTTACTAAACCCTTATCAGATATATGATTTCCAAATATTTTCTCCCACTTTGTATTTTTCTTTTACTTACTTAATGATGTCCTTTGAGGGACACACGTTTTTATTTTGATGAAGTCCAGCTGATCTGTTTTTTTCTTCTGATGCTTGTGCTTTTGGTGTCATCAAGGAACACATCATCTGATTCAGAGTCATGAAGGTTTACACCTGTGCTTTCCGCTTAGAGTTTTATAGTTTTAGCTCTTATGTTTAAGTGTTTAATCCAGTTGAAGTTATTAGTTTCTGTGTATGGAGTATGGTAAGGATCTGGTTTCATATTTTTGCATTGGATATCCAGTTGTTCTAGCAACATTCATCATTGAATTGGCACCTTTATAAAAAATCTATAAATGTGAGGATTTCTAGACTCTTGTAATACACATATGATTGCATTTAGGATCCACCCAGATAATCTTCCATCTCAAAATCCTTCACTTAATCATATCTGCAAACACTCTTTTTCCAGATAAAGTAACATTTACAGGGTCCAGGGATTAGGACCTGATATTTTGGAGGCATTATTCAGCCTACTAACTATGGTAACTCTATGTTTAACTTTTTGAGGAACTGCCAGATTGTTTTACAAAGCAGCTGCATCATTTTACATTGCCACCCCCCATAGATGATGGCTCCAGTTTCTTCACACCCCTGACAACACTTGTTGTTTTCATTGTAGCCATAATGGCTAACAATGTTAACATTTTTCATGTGCCTATGGCCTTGCTGCTTCTTGGACCAATTGATATTTGATCCATAATGTTAATAGTAATTTTTTCTGGATATAGTACAGAGTGATTAGTGTGGAGTTTGATTCCATCATTTTGAATTTGCATTATAATTAAGATACTGTAAACTTTTCTTAGGACTATTTATGCCATCAAATATATGAGGGGGGACCCAACAAAACAATTTATTTAAAAATTGTGTATTTATTCTTTTTTTTTGTTCTTAAGATTTTATTGTTTTTGACAGAGAGACACAGAGAGATGGGGGAGGGTCCAGAGCAGTCTCCATAGTTGCACATCATTGGTTTTCTACATAGTTTCATTCCACAGGTGGGTGTGGGGCTGCACAGGGCAGGAACTTGGCCCAGAGCTCACCCCAGTGAGAACCAAACTGAGGGCACACCCAAGTTTAGCATGTGGGTCTGCACGGGCCTCTGCTGGAATTCCATCCTCGGACCCCAGGGCTACAAATGAGTGCTCAGCGCCTTCCCGGCCTCCCATGTATTTATCCTCATACGTTTAAACTTCAGTCACCTTCAAAGTGCTTTTTGCTTGATTCAAAATACCTATCAAGATACTCTTTTTACTGCTCAGAACAGTTTTTGAACTCATAGGTTTTGATACCTGTCAGTACTTCTGTTTTTTTGTTTCACCTCTTCCACATTGAACATTTTGCTTCCCTTTGAGGACTTTTTTCATCCAGGAAAACAAAAAAAGTCGCTTGGGGTAAGCTAGTATGAATAGGGAGGGTGGGCAAGGGGGTCTTCTCGTTTTTGGTCAAAAACTGCTGAACACTCAGTGTTGTGTGGGCAGGTGCATTGTTGTGCTGCACGTTGTTTTGTAAATCACCCATCATGAAATGGGCAAATGCATTGAGTCTCCAGAAAAAACTCACTGAAGCCGAACCCATCCTCACAACAAACCCAGCTGGTGCACTGATGCAGATGGGTTCTTAGAACCCTCACCCAGCAGGGAAGCCTGTACTACAATGGGCCTGCCCTCCCGAAGAGAATTGTGGATTTTTTGGTCCCCATTTGTACATAGTCATGATAACCTAATCTAAATTGGTAAGCAAAGCAGTAGTTTAAAAAAATAATACATCAGATACTATTTTTGACTTTTATAGTATCAGGTGAAAACCATAAGGTTCAAAAAAGCACTTTCTGAATTGTAATGATTATATTTGTTTGTTTCTTACCCCGTTTCTTCACTCAGAAAAGGATTACAGCAGTCTTTGTGACAAGCAGCCAATAGGAAGACTTCTCTTTAGGCAATTCTGTGATACAAAACATAATCTAAAGAGGTGCATTGAATTTCTGGATGCAGTGGTAATTATCTGTGTTGAACCACCTAATCTTGTACCTAAAACTAAGATGAGATCTAAGTTAAAAATTAAAAACTGAGATGAAGTCTAAGTTAATTAGACCTTAGCAGTGCTGTGGCAGTGGGTAAATTAGTTGTCTTGCAGTCATGTCACCTTTTTGGTATGGAAATTCCTGTAGTGTAAAGTGGTAGCCTATACAGAATTACACCTCACCATGCATTAATGAATAACTTCGAAACTTGCTGCTTTAATTTGTAAAAAGGTTGAACAGCTAATTAAGATTATCTGCTTATTGACAGCTGTCTAAAAGGTATCCTTCCTATTTCATGCAGCAGATACTATATACTTAAAACACTTTAACCCAGAAGCATATGGAAGAAACAAAGTTAATATAAGAAGGATGATCACGTTGAATGGAATTTACCATGATTTATAAAATTTTCTAACATTCTCATGTATCCTGTTTGATATTTTCTGTGATTTCCTTATAGGTAAAGAAATTCCCTTTTTCTGAATCTTTATACTCTGCCAAATATAGAAGTTTCAAAATTGAAATTCAGAAGCAACGTAGCAGTAGAAAATTGGTAGACTTTAACAGAAAAGCTCTCTTTTAGTTATTCGTACCAAGATTATGACACTTGCTTTCTTCATCTTGGACTGCCCTTATAGCAGCAAATATGTATTGACCACTTACTATATGCAAAGTGTTATATCATTGTATGTCTGTTCATTTTTTTTCTCTGACATACTTCTTAAATATATGTATTTATAATCTGTTCTTTCAGATAACCGGTTGAAGCCCTTGCCTGTCTTGCTGTTTGCTTCCTACCAGCCCTTTCCTTCCTGGTACCTTTACTAGAATAAGACAAGGCTTTGAAAGGAGGCAGTATTTTTTTTTTTTAAGCTATAACTATGATGCAGTAGAGAGAGAATGCCTACTCAGGTCCAGGTAGAATGTGATGTGTCTTAACGTTTAGGTCATGCAATTCTTTATTTTAAAGTGGCTGAACTGCATTGTTAAAACTCTCTTTTAGGTTTAAATCTGATATTGTCATGGGACCTATTATTAGGTGACAACCAGTTGAGTGCAGTATTGCTTCTTGACTGTATCTGTGGGTCTGTAATCACACCATTGTGCCATTTGTGCAGTGCACACTGCTTTGCACCTGTGCTAGGTGAGTCTAGGTCCCCTGAACTTGAGTGGAGAGACTGCATCCTACCCATTTGCCCCTCATGGTACCTGGCGTGGTGGTTTGCTCTGTTCCCTGCTCAGTGTTTGTTGAATGAATTGACGACATCTTTGTCAGTCAGGGGTCAGTGAGAGAAATAGAATCATTAGGAGACAGATATGAAGAGGTTTATTGAAAGGAATTGGCTGACACAATAGTGAGGTCTGACTGGGAAAGTCTGAAATCTGTAGGGTAGACCATCAGGAAGGGCAAGATGGAACTCTCCAGAAATGGGGAGAAGCTGCTGTTTTGGGGCAGCTTTTGGAAACTTTTTCAAGGAAGCCTCAGCTCTGCTTTTTAAGGCCTTTTGGTGATTGAATCAGGCCCACCCAGATGATCTGAGATAATCTCCCTTACTTAAAGCCAACTTCAATCATGTGATGTAGACTTTAGTCACATCCACAGATGCCATCAGAGCAAAGGCTGGATCTGTGCGGGGCTGACTGGAGGTTGTTGCCTGCCACGTTGGTACATCAAAAGACCATCTCAGAGAGAGCATTTGAGATCTTGCTCCCTGGCATATGTCATCAGTTTGACTCAAACTCTTATTTAAAAAAGACCATCACAGAATCACAGTGTTTTTTTGTTTGTTTGTTTGTTTTCCCTTCCTATTAATTGGGTGCCATGTGGTATCCAGAAGTCCCAGAACTGCAGTTTAAAGGTTCTGTAGGTAAGCAGTGTGCTAATTAGTGGTCATGGTGAGTACTTTGCTGTTGAACACAGGCTGTGAAGCTGGCTCTGACTGGGTCGTCAGCCTGGTGGCCTTGGCCGCTGTGCTGGGCCTGTGAAGGGCCCAGAATGAAGTACAGGCTGGATTCCTCCCCACAAGGACTGTATCTCTGAGTAAGTTTCATGTGTTCAGTAGGTCAGCTTCCTTTGGTCTTCACTTCCTCACTTCTGTCTGCAGTTCCATTGGCTTTAGCTCCACCGCTCTTCTAAGGCCTCTACTTGCAACCCGGTGCTTTGTTGAGGCCTCATGCTTGAGTCTCTGTGTCTGTTGACATTGTTGAGTAGCCTATTCTTGAAATCTCTGGTTTTCTTTTTCTCTTACCTTTTCTATTTCTTCCTCCCTGCTTACTCTTAGTAGATGTTTAGATATTGCTCAGGTTCTGCTTTTAAGGCTTCCTCTGTGTTCCCCTGTTGCGGTGTTGTCCACGGGTCTCTCACCTGACACCTGTGAGGTGACACCTGCTGAGGTATCAACAGCTCTGGCTTCCTGGGAACACTGTACTCATGTTTCCAGGTGCCTCTTGGACAGTTGTAAGATGATGTTGTCTAGAGCAGCCCAAGCTGCTGCTTTATCCCATGTTTTGGACATTAATGGTTGAAAATAAGCCAGCATTATGGATGTGTTGCTCTACTACATTATTAACCCTTAAAAAAACTGACTTTCCCCCCTCATAGCTAGTAGTTTCCCAAAGAAGAGCTGCAGACGCTTGATCAGTAGGTCTGCTGTCTGGTTCTTAGGGTGCCAAGTCCCTTCCATACGTCAGAGAAGGTGAAAAGTTGGGACGTCAGTGAAGAAGCTTACCTAACATTTTTTTTTTCCTGTCAATCAGGCAGAATATGAAGTGGTTGCTGATGAAGACCGAAGAGATTGTGGACTGTTAGTCTTAGACACATTCTTCAGTAATGAGGTGTGTTTTCTTCTTTGGATATAGACTTGTAAATATCTTACTTAAATAATTAGAGTGCATAGCCATTTTTACTTAATTGGATAAGATAAAACAAGTATGTTAAAATCTTTTTTATAAATGTTTCTCATTTTCTTTTGATTCAGTGAGGAATATTTTTTTTTAAGATTTATTTTTATTGTTTTCAACAAAGACAGACAGAGATACAGAGAGAAGGGGGAGGGCCCAGAACAGTCTCTATAGTTGTACATTAGTTTTCAATATAATTTCATTCAATAGGTGGGTGCAGGGCTGCACAGGGCAAAAACCGGGCTGGGGGCCTCCCACATTGGAGGCATGCCCCCGCAAGCTGGGGACCTCCTACATGGGAAGCGCCTCTGTGGCAGGAGCCGAGCCAGGGGCCTCCCACATAGAATACCTGGCACACCCCAGCTCAGCATATGGGTCCACATGGGCCGGGGTCAGGATTTGATCCTTGGACCCTGGGGCTGCAAGATGAGCGCCCAACCCACTGAGCCATCCTGGCATCCTCTTGGAGACCCTGCTTTCCATTCTGTTTAGCTGTGCACCATGAAGGTAGACAACACCCTTAACCCTGGAAAATGAAACTGGGGACAAAGTGAAGGTGGTACTTTGGCTTGTTATATAATACATTTTATGTTTTCATTTTTTTACATAAGCATTAGGTTTTGTTCATAGTTGGTAAACTATGAAATCACTAATTGTCATGTATTTGATTTATGGTGTATTAAGAAGTCAGCAGCCCCTTTACCAGAAATACCTCCACATGTTGTGAGAGAATGTAGACAGAGAATTAAGGAGGATCCTTCCAAAGAAGTCTTGGAGGCCTGCACCAGGTGAGTGGGCGTACCCGGCCCTGCGGATCTGTGGCTAAGCCTAGGACGGGGCCTGCTGCAAGTTCTCTCTGCGTGAGGCACTTCTTATCGGAGGACTTTGCAGGTGAAAATGGCCACTTCTACAAGGAAGAGGCAAATGCAAAGTAGTTGTTGCATGCATATACGAGACACACCGGGCAGCTCACCTAGTGGAGCCTTGTACCAGCATCGCTTTGCTGGCTCCTGCCCTCTGCTCAGCCTTTCAAAATGCTTGTGTCTGGCATGAAAAGATTCCCATAAAAAGTTTTTTTAGATCTAGGCATTGGTTGAAAATATCTTTTATCCAGATCTTTGCAATATGAACAGGAAAATTCTAAGTCACTTTGGCTAAACACAGTTTCCATAAATAAGGTGACCAGATTTTAACATTGGTAAAGCGGGACACCATTGACCAGGGGGGAGGGGGTTCTTGATTAAAAATTTGGTCTATCTCCCGTCGTTCCCTAGCTTGTCATTCATTCTTTCCAAAAATTGGGACTTTTTTAAAACGCCGTGGGACGCGGGACAAATTGTTAAAAATCGGGACTGTCCCGCCAAAAGCGGACGTCTGGTCACCTTACATAAGTATATAAGGAGAAAGAACATTTCTGAAATGATCTGGCCCAAAACACGTCGTCCTTGGTATGTTTGTGCAAGACATGTGGGTGTCACTTACCTGTCTAGCAGACTTTATTGAGAGCCTGCTTTGTTGTCCCTAAGGCTGTGGTAACAAAGCACTACAAGCCAGGTGACGTGAAACAGCAGAAGTGTGTGATCTCACAGTTCTGGAATCTGGAAGTCTGAAGTAGAGGTGTTACCAGAGGCCCACCCTGCTCCACATGACCTCACCTTAACACATTCCATCTGTGATGACCCTGTTTCTAAGTAAGGTCCCATTTATAGGTACAGGGTTTGGCCTTCATATCTCTTTGAGGGATGCATTTCAACCCATAATAGTTTCCTTCTATGAGTTGAGGTTGTAAACAAAACCCTGCTAGCTTGATTTTACATTCTTATAGGCCTTAAGAAAATATATATTTCAGAGCCTTGGTGTTTTATTCTTTTTGGAAATATTAAGCTCCTACTATGTGCCTGTCATTGACCTGGGTTCTGGGAATAAAGTGATAAGAAACAGTAACTTGGCCCAGTACCCTTGGGGAATTTATAATCTAGTTCGAATGACAGAGAAATCTGTATTAGTCCTATTGGCTGCTGTAATGGATTGCCACAAACTTGGGGCCTGAAACGACATACATTTATTCTCTTAGAGTTCTGATGGTCCCAAGTCTGAAGGCTTTGTCACTGGGCAGAAGCCAAGGTGTCAGCAGGGCCGGGCTCCCCTTGAAGCTCTAGGCATGAACCCATTTCCTGGCCCTTCCAGCTTCTAGAGCTGCATTCCTGGGCTCATGGTCCCTTCCTCCATCTTTGAGCCAGGAGCGTATCCTTACTCTGTGTGTGTCCAGACCTCCCTCTTTCTCACACTGGTGAGATACCTGTGCTTGCAGTTGGCCTGGAAGTCCCTGTTGCCATATAGTGTAGCAGTATAGCTTCTGGGCTTACATGCCCAGATCTTTTGTAAAGATCCCAGTTTTAAAACTGATTGCTTTTCTATTTCATTTTCATTTTTGCAGAGACTACTAGAAAAACACCTGAAAATTAATTCCTAATTTGTTACTTACTTCAAACGTGATGTTTGTCCTTTCTCTGAATTTTATGTTGACTTGTGAACTTGATTCTGTGAGAGCCTCGTGGTTGGCATCTCCGCGCCATCTGCAAGTCACATCCACAGTGTGGGTTTAGGCGTGTCTGACATCGGAGCCTCGGCTCAGCCGTCCCCTCCCTCACCGCGGTGGGTGTCTGCAGCTTGAAGGAGAATGGTGTGCACCAGGCAGTCCCTTTGTGCAGCATAGAGCTCTCCTATGTGGTCGGGAGTTACACGAGGGCTGGGCTTCGCTTCAGTGCTGTACAGATCAGCAGCTTAGCGGGGAAGGAGCGTACTTCCCATGTTTTGAGACACTATGTGCCAGGAGCACATCTCAGGATGCACTGGGTAGTTTCTGCCTGACCGCACATCTAACAAATGGGCTGCTGCTTCCTCGTGTGGCAGCCCTGTGCCATCCGGGCTTCCTTTTGAAGACATTCTGCACTGACATTAGAGAGAAAAGCAGACTGAAGTCTTCACTCACAGCCTGTAGACAGAGAAGGGGACATCCACAGGTTGGAGACAGTCCCTGTGTTGCCAGGCTCCCAGGAGCCCCTCAGGGACCACCCCTCTTCACTGTGAGCCAGACCAGGTCATCTCCATTGGCCTTCCCATTGGCACCCCTGGAAGCACAGTGTCTTAGTCCACATGGGCTGCTGTAACAGCGCCTCACAGACTCGGTGCTTCTGGGCATTTATTTCTCACCGTTCCAGAGGCCAGGTGTCCGAAATCAGGGTGCCAGCAGGGCTGGGCTCTGGTGATGGTCGCCTTCTCGTTATGTTCCCATTTGGTAGAAAGAGAGTGAGCTAGTTCCCTGTCCTCCCCTATGGGCACTGATCCCCTTATGGGGACCCCACCCTCGTGACCTGATCGCCTCCCAAAGGCTCCACCTCCTAACACTGTCACCTTGAGGATTAGATTCTAGTATGAATTCGGGGGCCATAATTCATACCATAAGGGCAAAATCCAAGGGCAAGTGTGGCAGGGAATACTGAAGTCTCTGTGCTCAGACTGGGGAGCAGGTACAAGCTGTGAGTGAAAAGGCAGAGCTCCTGACGGACAGGACTGATTCAGCTCACAGGTAATGAGGGGTGTCCTCATGTGGGTGGGCCTGTACCTCTTGTTCCATTGTTTGGGATTCAGGTTTTTAGCAGTTGATGTCATTTAACTTACCTAATAATTACAACTTTCTTTTCATAATTTGTCCTTTCACCTCTAAGAACATCTTTTCGCTTTTTACAGTTACTATTTGCTCCCCCATTTTAGCCTTAGGACTCTTCATTGCTTTTATCTGTTCACTAGATTTTTTTTCAGTTCTAGCTCTGCCATCCATCCACTCCATTCATTCATTCATTCATTTATATTGTTAAATTTATTGGAGTGGCATTGGTTGATAACAATTACATTGTTTCCAGGTGTACAATTCTACATGACACTGTCTATGCGTTGCATTATGTGCTCACCACCCAGAACCAGCTCTCTTTCCATCACCATCTACCGGTATTTCTGTTCACTCGATTTGTTTGCATTTTTGACTCTGATTAAGCAAGCTGTCTTGAATTCTGTCCTGTTGAAAAATACAGGCTGGTGTACGTGACTGTATGAGACTGATAAAAAATCCTGCCGTTTCTCATGCATAAATTTCAAGATAGGGACTTAAAGTTGTCACTCTTTAAATTTTGATACTCAGCATCTGTCTGTTTTGACTAGTTCATTTGCGGTGACCATTCACTTTCTAGATAATTTAGGAAGTGTCTGCCTTTTGCCATCGACTGTGCCAGGCCCTGGCTAATTGGAGACTTCAGCATAACACTGTGAAGAAGCTGTGGTTTCAGTGTCTTCTTTTGTCCTGTCTCATTTCTCTACTGTTACAATCTTTATTTCTTCCAAAACCTTGTTTTCTCATTTTGTATTTGAGAATACTGGTGTGTAGAGGACAGGACTGATCCCTTTATGCAGCCTTTGTCTCCATGTGAGGCTGGTGCAAGTCAACATTGCAGGGCTAGTGGGAGCATGGGAGGGACATAAGAAAACCCAACACTGAACTGATGCAGTTGTGTCATGATTTAAAAAAAAAAATGTGCGCAGTAGGTTTGTTTCCCAGACTAGAGCAGTGGTAAGGAGTTTGTTGTTTTGAGGTAAGGAGTATTAAGTAAAATTGAGAGGCACTGGGAAGTTGCTGATAGTCATTAACCTTAGTAATTTATACAGACTGAAATATACAAATGTAATAGATTAAGTTGGTATTTGTGTTCTTCTTGTCAAAATACTTAAATATCTTTACAAAGTTGATTTAACTGAGCCAACTGTATCAGAATTCTTTAGCTGGTTCAAAAAAGGTTTGGAGTTGAGCAGTTCACATGCTCACGAGAGAAGGTGCCCCTCGAGGCAGGGAACAGGCCCTCTTCTCACTCCGCTAGGAAATGCGGAGTTGGTCTAGGTAGCGTCCAGAACCGTGTGTTCAGTTCTGAGATCGATGTAGGAGGAGTTTCAAACCTTTGCTCTCAGGACTCTGGAAAGTCTTAAAAACTATTGAGGACCCAAAGAGCTTTCGCTAATGTGGGTTATGTTTTTAAATAAGAAGACGCAAACATTGCACTATCAGAACAGTGATGCCATACATCTTATGGCCTCTGGACATCCTCTGTGTGAGAATGAGATTTTAAAAAGGCATGTAAGCTCTTAGTATTACTATAGGTACAGTCTCATTATTGAACACTCCTGAAGGGGTCTTGGAATCTTTAGACATCCTCAGAATCCAGCACAGTGCTTGCAGTCTACTCAGTAGATATTAACTAAGAGTGGTTTCAGGGGAAGCCGGGATGGCTCGGTGGGTTAAGCGCTCACTTTGTAGCGCCAGGGATCAGGGATCGAATCCCGGCCCCGGCCCGTGCGGAACCATATGCTGAACTGGGAGCTCCCCCAGTTCAGTTCTCTCTCTCTCTCTCTCTCTCTGTCTCTCTCTCTCTCTCAAAAATAAATAAATAAAAATATTAAAAAAAAAAAAAGAAGAGTGGTTTCAGAGGACAGGCTATATTCTGTTCCTTGTCTACTCCCCAAGTGAACATTTTATTTTTATATTTTTTTAATTGTTAAATTTATTGGGGTGACATTAATTCCAGGTGTGCAATTCTATAGTACATTGTCTGTGTAGTGCATTATGTGCTCATCACCCAGAGTCAGCTATCTTTCCATCACCATGTATTTGATGCCCCCTCCCTCCTCTCTCATCCCTCCCCGCTTACCCTTAGGTAACCACTACCCAAGTAAACATTTTATTACTTCTGTAATAAAATTATGACTAAATAAAACCTAAGATGCATGGCTAATTGCATAATTTTTTTCTAAGAAATGTGCTGCATAAAATAATTTTATGGGGAAGCTGGGATGGCTCAGTGGGTTAGGCACTCATTTTGCAGCGCCGGGGACCGAGGATCGAATCCCGGCCCCGGCCCATGCGGAACCATGTGCTGAACTGGGAGCTCCCCTAGTTCAGTTCTCTCTCTGTCTCTGTATTTCTCTCTCTCTCTCTCCTCTGTCAAAATAAATAAATAATAAATAAATAAATAAAATAATTTTATTAGGTGCTTTTATTTTCAATGTCAAAATAAGGTTGTGTCACATAATAACATTTTCTACCTTATTACTATTATCATTTAGACATTCACTTCAATTTTATTTATGAAATGTTTATATTCCCTCTTGAAATATACATGCCTGTGCACATGTGTGCACATGCACACACACACACTTTGAATACACTTTACACTATTGTCTTTTTATTGGTGTATTGTTTTTTATCAAGTAATTATTTTCCTGATGTCCATATACATAAAAATGACCCCTGCCTTTGGTAGGGTAAGTTGGCTGCATTTCTTTTGCATTTTTGCATTCATATTTTCACTGATAGCATTGGAAACCATTGTGGAATTCTATAATTACAAAATTCAATATACTCAATTGCAATGATTGACTTTCTCGTAACAAGTGCTCATTAGTACACTAACACAGTTGTGTTCACATTGTAATTCAACACCGGCATATAATTGCATAAAACCTTTTTCCAGAGTTGTTCATAGCTACTTAAGTGGAGACCCATTTGAAGAATACCAAGAAAGCCCATATTTTTCTCGATTTTTACAGTGGAAATGGCTGGAAAGGTATGTTCTAACTTAAAGTTCAATGAAAACAAGTATAAACTTCTCATAATGCATACATAATGCACCTGTCAAAATGCTACTGGAAATCTTGTGTTGTATTTGGTATTTTTGTACCAAATGATCTGTTCTCTCTTTCTAAAATGACAATCAACCTTGCCAGTACAGTAGTTAGGAAATAAAACACATCTGAGATTCACAGAAATACAATCCAGTGCAGTGTTTGAGTCTCAGTGGTCTCAGCCTCTGTTTGGCTTTGTGCTAACTATGTAGCCTCAGGCAAGTGACTTAGTCTTTATGAGCTTCAGGTCCTTGTTCTGTAATGGAAAGGCACTTATATTCTCCTGGACTGTAGGGTCACCTGAGAACATGTGGGTGGAATGGTCAGAAAGTGTTATTATTATTATTCATTGATCAGATTTCCAGTTTCAGTTCATATGTCTGTTTTTGAGATGTTGGGTGATGTCCTTTGAGGTCCTTTTTTCCAAGGACAGTGTTATAGGTAAGGCCTTGTTTTTTCCCTCAGTAGCTTTCTGACAGGCCCAAAGGGGCACATCTGAGGATACATCAGTATTTCATAGTGTGGACTGGTTGCATATTGTCTTTGCTTCTATTACTGGATGGCTAAGCATCTATCGCCAGTATTTTCAGTAAAGTTTAAATGTTGCTTGGTAAACAGTTCTCTTAGTGCAGTTGAGAGCTGCTCCACTAGAGGGAGCCACCATCCCCGGGCACTCCCTTGACCAGTGGTTCCATAAATAAGGCCAGGACCAAAGTAAGGTAGGCTTTTTTCTCTTTTAGAATAATACGGTGATGTGAGACCTGAACCTTTTCTTTTCTTTCTTTTTTTTTGGACTAGGCAACCAGTAACAAAGAAAACATTTAGACATTACAGAGTCCTAGGAAAAGGTGGATTTGGAGAGGTGAGTAGCGTGTGACCATTTCTGAGCATACTTCTAGAACAGCAAGGTCATTGAAAGACATTTACCAGTACATTTATTTCCTTACCGTGTATTTGGGGAATAATTTTAGTCAATCATGAGGATTAAGATCGAATTTTGAGCAAAAGGTACTTTGCTACAAGCTTTAAAAAAATTAGGAGATCTAGAAAAAAAGTTCACCATGTTTGTGATTTTACCTGTCACTTCGTATTTCATTTCTGTAGTATATGTGCTGCCGAGGTGAGCACCACTTCATGTTTCTTAAAGAAGTTAGTTTCCCATGTTTAATGTTCAAGCTCAGTCACTTTGCCCTGATTGAAAATATTATTCTGTTTTTATATTGTAGAATTTCTGTTACTATATTTCCATAATTTAGGACTAGATTAAACATTCATGTAGCAGAGAGTATATTATTAAATATGCTTATTTAACTTAACTCTGGACATATATGTAACTCATACCTACATCAAAAGGTATTAGAAAATGTATTAAATATGGGAAAAATCCCAAGGAAACTGCCTGCAAATTCATGAGCGACAGCCTTTAAAAATGACAGCTCTCTGGGGGAAGCCGGGATGGCTCAGTGGGTTAAGCGCTCACTTTGCAGCGCGGGGGACCGAGGATCAAATCCCAGCCTCGGCCCTGGCCTGTGCAGAACCATGTGCTGAACTGGGAGTTCCCCCAGTTCAGTTCTCTCTCTGTCTCTGTATCTCTCTCTCTCTCTGTCAAAAAACAATTAAAAAAAAAAAATATTAAAAAAAAAAATGACGGCTCTTCTAGATAGAGACCACTGGGGTAGACGGGACAGGACTCAGACACTTCAGTTAACAGAGATGCTGATCGCCTCGGGAATTGCCTGGACTGATTATACTCAGTTCCAGCACTTAAAAGTCCCCAGAACCAGGAGAGCCAGAGGTTTAGTCAGAAGAGGTTACCCTGCCCCCAAATCCCAAGGGAAAGCCAAAGCCACGAGACTCCCCTCACCATGGATTGGAAAGCTGACCCAAGAGGTGGCATGCTCTGAGTGAGAGCTTGTCCATTTTTCAGTTTTGTGTGGCAGGAAATCAGTCCACTTGGCCATTACTTCAGGAGAAGCAGTCGTATTGTCCCCCCGCACCCCCCCCTCCCCATGCTGGAGACTTTTAGGGTATTTTGCATAATCCAACCAAATACCTGTTGTAACTTTCATAATAGATATTTCTGTGAGAAATCCTCTGTTTGAACACCTCCTAGAGCAGGAAAGTTATTTGCTCTCTTCAGTTCATAGTCTTCCACTTTTTTTAAGTGCAAAACTCAGATTTTGTCAAAGAACAGAGGAAAAGAGGTTTCGAGCACACATGAGTCCTGTGTTTACAAGAGAGTGAAATTCTGTTATAGCCACGTGTAAGTTTTAAAAGTGGACTTAATAAGAACATTTTAGCGCAAACACTAACTGTTGTGAACGACTTGGCATATTGTGATTTACAGATGGCTTTTTTTTTTTTTTTTTTTTTT
>PVKE010030852.1:0-19353 GCA_004027555.1 Craseonycteris thonglongyai
CGCATTAGCCAAAAAATTTCAGACATATTTCATATGGATCAAAAGGCATTAGGAAATGAAATTATAATTTTACAAACTGACTTAATCTTACAAGCCAGAAAATTTGAAGAAGATTTTTGGAAATATGTCAACCGAGAAAAATATCCCAGTATCACCAAATGTAGCGAATATATCTATTCTTGTTTCAGATCTACATACCTATGCGAATCGGCATTTTCATACTTGAAGCTAACGAAGACTAGACAACGTTCTGTCCTAACTGATTCCCATACTGAAGACTCATTATTATTATCTTTGTCAGGATATACACCTAATTATGATTTCTTGGTTAGAGACATGCAAACTAAGTCTTCCCATTAATGTTAAGGCAACAAAGTCAATTCTAAATCTGTCTTTATCTGTAGCTACTTTGAATTAATAAATATTGTTAATAATTATCCATGTTCTTTTAATTCCCCTGGACGTGAGTTTTTTGGCCCTTTAAATAATTATTGTTGTTGTTTATTACGTAGGTAGATAAGCCATACATCTATATTTCAGTACAAGGTGTACTCAGCAAGCTATTGATAGATTAGCAAAAAGTAAGTCATATTATTCTTTCGTGATAAATTTTTCTGGCCCAAAAAAAAACCGCGAAAGTGAAATATTGAAATCAAATGATCAGCCATACTGTGCATTTTTATAACAACTTTTTCATATTTACGAAGAAATAGTAGAACTTATACATTGCAGTTGATAAAAAAATTAAATTGCATTTTAAGTTAGTAATAATCTATCTTGAAAAAGTGTTGGAAAATCGAATTTTTTAGGTACCGCATGTACGGAATGCTGCTATCAAAAGTTGGGTCTGGAAATTTATTTTCTTCATGAGCCTATATCTCGAAAACTTAATAAGTGATTTAAAAAATAATAAATCGTTTTGAACATATATTTTACTTATCTACCCATACCTCGCTGGAATGCACCTTATACTGAAACACAGTGTATAAACACAGTATGCATTTCACACCCCTTCTTCCCCCTTAGACTACGCCTATGACAACAAGTCGATCACGACACACTTTTAAGATAAAAAGTAGATCTTATATACAGAAAAGTTGGCCACCCCTGCTATATATGATCTATTGTATTCTTTAACTTCTGATCTAATTGAAATTGTTTTTAGGTTTAAAACTTGAAAAGTTCATTCATTCATTCATAATTTAAAATTTTGGGGTTAGCAAGAATTTATAAAGAACCCACTATCATAGTTCAGACTAGAATAAAGCAAACACTTCATTCAGTATAAACAAGTATTTTTTTTCAAAGACACAAGTATTACCATGTTAGGAGCTTTTTTATGTGTCAAAGGAATAAAACATCCCATTTCTAAGCAATCCATTAGTATTGCGATTAATTAGCTTGAAGAATAATGAAGCGACTGAGATCAGAGTACCCTTGCCTTAATTGATTGCCTGAGTTCTTAGATGAATAAAAACCAATTATTTTCTTATGTAATTGGCACAAAGTTTATTTGTTTTTTCCTTTTTAAATAAATTTGCTAATGATATAAGAAAGTAAACAAAGCAAGCTAAGTGTAAATGAATACCAAGGTCAGTTAAATCTTCAGGCCTGACCAAATATCCTTATGTACAGATTAGTTCAAATGTTTTATTTATCTGTAAAACACACACCAAGTCAATGACCCCTGCTACCCTAATTGTGTGTTAAAGTGGGAGCAAGTCAGTATTATAGCACTTAAAGTAGAAATGAAAGAACATAGCATTCTGGAACCAGAGAAAGGCCATTCAGAAGGAAACCCCTAGGGTGTCAGAGACTGAACTTGGAACTAAGAGAATAGAATGAAGCATTTTTCTTGAGACTGATTTTGAGATGTTTCTCAGGTGACTGTAATGGTAAATTCTGGAATCTTAAGCCAAATCCATCCCTGCCCCTACTGTGTCTTGTTTTTGTTGTCAGATTTGCATGCCCCAGTCCTGCCTGGCTTAGAACCTGTTGTACGCAATTTCTAGACTCCAGTTTGACTATGTCTGGATCACTTAAGGGTGTAGACACTGGACATTAAATAGACCTGGAATCCTTTGAGTTGGGGTGAGTCTTGGGCATCTCCACACTCGATGAGATTCTTTCATCAGCCCATTATTATCTTTTCTCAGCTTCTCTTATTTGCCTTCTGTAGCTTTATCTCACTTATCCTCCATGCTTACTGTTTTAACAGAAACGCCTCCTTTACCCCATGTCATTTGATTGAGGCTTAAACAAAGTTATAAGTACCTCAAGAGATGTCTAAAAATTGTCAGGCAGTATATTAGCTAGTATAGGCACTCTGAGTCTAGGTGAGTCTTAAAAAATATTGGGTGAACTATACACATTTATTTAAATGTAATGAATCAACAACATAGTATACCTCTACAATTGTATTTGAGAACCAGGCCCCAAATGACAGGAGCTTTAAGAAGCATTGATGAGGATGACTCATTTATCTACATCCTTAGCTCACACCTCCCCTCAAAACTTTAGGTTTGTATACGTGACTGCCTACTTGCTATATCCACTTTCATAGACATCCACAACCAAACTCCTAGTTATCACCCAAAGCCTAGCTATTTTCTGTTTTCTATCTCTAGTGATTGTCACTCCTGATAGAGGGGCTAGAATGAAACATTTCAAAGAAGCTCTCCCCACACCCACTATTTCTCATCCAGTCTCAGCCAACCCTGCCAATTTCCCTTAAAGTACACCCAGATTTGGGCAATTCCTCACCATCACCACCACCACAATGACCCAGGTACCCGGCTCCAAGCCACTAAGGATCTAAATTATCGCAATAATCTGCCTGCGTACTCCCTTGCCTGCCTATACTCTATTCTCAATAAAATGAACAGAATATGCCTGCTAAAAATTATATCCCTTTATGTCACCAAAACTTGGTATGCCTTTGCTCTCACTCAGAGTAAAAGTCAAAGTGTTTACAGTGGTTTATAAAGTGTATACAGTATGTGCTTTTCTCCCTTTCACCCTGATCTCGTTTCCTAGTTACTTCCTTTTTTTTTTCTTTCTTTTTTTTTTTTTTTTTGCATAACTTCACTGGCTTTGTTTTGAGGTCTTTGCATTTGCTGTTTCCTCTATTTGGAATATTAGCTGAAATCCTAATTTATCTGTATAGATAGTGCCCTTACTTTTTTTGGGTCTTTGGTTTAATGTCCCCTCCTTACTGTGCCTTTCTGTTACCATTCATTTAAAATATTATTTCCTAATACTCCCCACTTGCTTTTTCTGCTTTGCATTGTTTGCTACAGGATTTGTCATGATCTAATAAGTATACTATGTGTTTTATTTATATATTTTATATTCTGTCTCTCTCCCCTAAAATATTAGCTCTGTGAGGCCAGAGATTTTTGCATTTTATATCCAGTTGTATTCCCTGCAACTACATAGTTCCTGCCATAAAATAGTTGCTCAATAATTATCTGTTAAGTGAATAACTGGATATGACTGTGGTGAATGGCATTACTGTTACAATTCTCCATTCCCTTCTAATAACAGCATTAGACATTCACACATTTTCCTGTGTAACTTTGTAGTGTTCACCCACATGGTGGTGAGATGAGGGGGCTTCCCATTCCTTAACTAAAGGCTTGACCATGTAATTTGCTTTGGTCAATGGCCAATTAGTAGACATAGTACAAATACAGCCTTGAAAGGCATTCGAACCATCATACAGGCATCTCTTAAACCTCTTGACAGCACATGACAAGAACATTCCCCAGGCTAGCTAACTAAACACAATTAAAATGATCAGGGCTGCCCAGATGAAACTAGAGTACTTCAAACTACCCCTAGAAAACCCCAAGATACATAAGCAAAATAAATGCATATTGCTTAAAACAATAAGCCACCGAGATTAGAGGTATTTGTTATGCAGCAATAGCAGCTTAAACAATGAACATATGTTTTAGAGGCCAAAAATGATACTGTGCCTTCTTAATAAATTAACATGGGATATTAAATGAAACAATAAAGACGAAATAATAAATCTTTTTTATTTTTACGTGGTTACTGGGAAGCTCAAATTATGTTATGTACTCAATTGCAGTCATTTATTTTAGAAAAGATTTCAGAACTTAATCATCCTTATATTCTATAAACTACTTATTTATTACTTGGTTCTTGTATTTAATGTTTTCTAAAATAGGTTTTTCCCTCATTTTATATTAATCCATAGCAAATCATATTTATAAATAGGAGTTGTGTGAATTAATGATAATAATTATTATAATACCATACTTAGCAGAATTTATATGTTGTTGCTGCAACATAAGGCTAATTAATCTTTAACCAATGTTAGGGAGTCCAAATTCTAATCCATATAATATTAAGAGGGTGAATTCTATCATCTATTTTCTGTTTCTTAATAGTTTAGATTTGAGCAGTAAAAGGCATTGGGCCTCTGAAATGAAACTAAATATTTTTACCTACTCTTAAATCATTCATTTTCTAACCGATTTTTATATCATGTTAGTTAAAGTAGTTCCTATGAAACTTAATATAATAAAACAGTGTCACTGCCTGAAACACTAAATTCCAAAATGAATAATAAATTACAATATGTAGATTATAAGTCACTTTAAGCCCTATTCTTTTATGTAAAATGAGTTGCAAATTGCCCCAAAAGCATTAGTTTAAAATAATAGGCAGACAGATGTTTCTAAAATGTCATATTAGCTTTAATTTCCACAATTAATTCACAGTAAGAATTTCTCTTCATACACAAACATCTCTTAAACACACACACATACACACACACACTAACTTACCCCAAAATTAGGTTTTGTAAATCTTTTTTTTTCTAATTGATTACTCCTTGTTTAAATCTTGAGAATATAAACAGAATTATTATTAACTCCAAGTAGATTTATCATTCCATTCATTATATCAGCAAACTGGACCTGTACATGTATAATATAAAATTCAATTCAAGAATTAAAAAAAAAAAAAAGTTTAAACCAAAGGATTGAGTCAAAAATAGTGAACTATGTAATATATTATGTTGACTTTTCAATTTAGTAATAGAACTTATTTATTCATTAAAGGTTCTTTAAAGTTAAATTTACCTGTTTTGAACTTACCACCTTTAAATTCAGTTTTAAATTCAAACAAAGGAAAATCCACTTTGTTTCCAAAGTTTGATCAACTTTGGACAGATCCTTCCAATTTGTAGTGATTCATCCTCATGTTAGAGATTAACTACTCTTGAGCATTTATATCACTCATCCTCTGTATGAGTGCTGCTGGACCACATTTATGAACTTTACCTGATGTAGAAAGAAGATTGTAGAAGATCAGAGCTGAGGAATTGACCTGGAAGTAGAATTGACCACCAAATTGAGGCAGCCAGAAATAAAACATATATGCATAGATCAGAAGAGAAATGATGGCAGAGGATTCAAGGTAATAATGATCGTCCAACTTTGAAGGGCTCTTTGTGATTTCAAATAATTTCTCTTGGAGAAGGATCTTAACCAATGGTTAGCATTAAGGAGTTCATGATCTAAAATGATCATACTTAGAATTTCTGTGTTCTACCCTAGTTCCAGGAAAGTAATATAGCTCCAGCAAATAACTGGCACTAAAAGGAAAATCAAGATCTTAGGGAATATGGAGATCTAATTGGATTGGCAGGAACAGCACGGTAGGAGTAAGTTTAGGTTTTGATAGTGTTGACATGAGTTGGCTCATGTCCATTATCAATGCTTCTTTTTAACTAGTTTTTGCCAGTGAGTGTTTAGTGAGCATCATGCTTTGCTCAATTCTAGAATACAATGTTGAACTTGTCCAGCCTAAATATAGTATCTATTGGAGGAAGGTAGTCATACAAAAGTGTGATATATATTGGTTCTTGATAATAGCAGTACTATTAGTAGGATATCCCTTCCACTATTGAAGTTGAGAGTCCTAAGGGACTCTTCATATTTATGGCCAGGATTTGCTCAGGAATTGATTAGAATTAGTTAGAGCTAATCTGGCAATGGTTGTATTTACTAGCAAGGATAACTGCTTTATCCTGGGATTATCACATTTATAAAATAGATAAGAGCTTTAATTACATCATTGATTTGCTAGTGATACACTGAGCATTGAAAAATATTAGCAGAGTACATGACACATTTTAATTGTACAATATATTATTAAGATTACTGCTAACAATGTCATAATAATTAGCTATGACTGGATAAAGAAGTGGTATATTTACACAATGGAATACTACTCAGCAATAAGAAAAGATGAAATACAGCAGTTTGTAACAACATGGACAAACCTTGAAAACATCTTATTAAGCAAAATAAGTCAGACTGAAAGAAGAAAGAAACCTATGACCTCATTCATAGGTGGAATATAAAACTGAAAGAAACAAAAACCCATGGACACAGTCAGTTGTTTGATGGTTGCTTCGAGAAGGGGTAGGGGACTGGGGCAGGGGGCATAGGAAGAGGGCATCAAATGTAAAAGAAGAAAAAGAAGAATAAAAGAAAAAAGCTGAAGAAAGTGGGGTTAGTATACAATAGGAAATATTGTACACAAATAACACACAAAATCTGGAAGGTAAGAGTTAAAAATTAAAAAGAAGTGTACCATAATTCACATGAATCTCTTTAATGCTGAAAAGCAAAATTAATGTTCTCCATAACCTGATCACAAAGACATCAATAAGCATTTTACCAAGGATTGGCATCCTTTCTGTCTTTATTCAATTTTAGATTGCATAAACTCTGCTATTTACCCCAACCTTTTTTCCCTCATGCATAAATTTATTCCCCATTTAACTGTGCTTCACATGGTACAGCATTTTACAATTTGGAATGATGAGGTTCCAGAAGTGTCACACAATAGAGAGCTCTAATGCTTTCTGATTGTCCCAAATCCATGCTTAAAAACATAGAATAAAATAATCCTAAATAGAGATGGACTGATACCATGCTAAGAGATATTGCTGCTGCTAAGTTTAATACAATGTGATTGACATGCTTTGATTTATCATGGGAAGGATCCCACTTTCATAACAATCTAGAATGACAGCAAAATGTGCTGCCAGGGAGTGGAGTAAAAAACACACTGCTCCGTGTTCTGTGGCAGAGCATATTCACAACCCAGGATAGGAACTGGTGATGCTCATTTGCCAGAGACCTCACACCACCCTTCACGAATGTGGCTTCCAGGACCTGGTCTTATTATTTAAGCTCTCACACACTGCTTTACACTCTACTCTCTCCCTCCCACTTAGGTTGTTAGAGCATTTGCTGGGAAAACCTTTGTTTTTACTCCTAAAAGCTTTTCAAGTCGACAAGTTGACTTTCAGAATGATTACAGAGGGTTTGAGTTCCTAAAGACTGGAAAACATTTTGATAGGCAGTACTTCAGAATGAAAAGAAGTCTTCTCTTTTCCATTTTTGGTGGCATTTATGTGTAACTAAGCTTGTATTCTCTACTATGTCCTTATTGACTAGGAAATGGTAATTTAAAAGAAAAAAAAAGAAATCTTTCTGACTACAGGCACTTATTTGCACTTAACCCTTTTCATGGATACCAACAGATCATTATCTTCTCCTACTCCTGTGATAGTGAAAATCTGGCAAGAGCATTGTATTAATATTTCAGCTTATTTTTAGGATTATATTTGCTGAAATTTTCTTTTTGGTATTGAGAAATGTTGCTGTATTTGATGCCATTAAACAGTTCTCAAGTGTAGAAAACCTTTCAAGTAGAAATGTCTTCTGCTCAACAATACTGTATTAATAATTAGAGGTGATAGATTAATACAATAAATTAATTCATTAAAACATACATTCTAGAGACAGAATGAGTTGCAGTTGAATCATATTTGATTTATTAGCTATATGAACTTGAGTAAGTTTCTGATCCTTATTTTTTACTCTTCAAAAAACATTGCTAATGGACAAAAGATCTGAGTTAGACAATCCCCTGAATAAGAATAAGATATACAGATGGTCAATAAGCACATAAAAATATGCTTGATATCATTAGCCATCAGGGAGATGCAAATAAAATTCATAATGAGATACCATTTAACACCCATTAGGATCACTGTAATCAATAACAAAATAATAACTTCTAATGAGAATGTGGAAAAATAATAACCTTTATATATTGCTGGTAGAAATATGAAATGATGCAGCCACTTGGAAAACAATGTTGATGTTTCTCAAAAGAATCAACGTGGTATTACTATACAAATCAGTAATTCTGCTCCTAGGTAAATACCCAAGAGAAATGAAAACAAGTCTATGCAAACACTTACACACTAATGTTCATAGAAGTAGCATTCATAATAGTCATAAAGTGGAAATAACCCAAATGATGAATGAATCAATTAATGAATGAATAAATAAAATAGTATATCCACAGAATGGAATATTATTAAGCAATAAAAATAAAGTACTGGTGGGTACTACAACATAGATGAATTTGGAAAACTTGCCAAGTCAAATAAGCCAGTCACAAAATAACACATACTATTAATATATCATTATATATATATATATATATATATATATATATATATATATATATATATATATATGAAGTGTCAAAAAAAAACCAGGGCTAATCTATAGACAGAAAATAGATTAGTTGTTATCTAGGGCTGGGAATGGTGTGATGTAAAACAACCCAACAAACAAATAAAAAAAATAGTGATTTCAAATGGGCATGGGAATTTAGGTGGGAGGAGTATTAAATATATTTTTAAATGTATTATAGTGGTGATTACGTAACTCTGTACTAAAAACTATTAAATTATATACCTTAAATAACTAATGATGATATTGAGTTAAATCTCAATAAAGCTGCCATTTAAAAAATACAGTAATAATGATAACTAGCCCCATTACTTTTTTGTGAAGGTAAACAAAGGGTGTATAAATGCAGCACTATGTCTAATATATATACAACAAATGATGTTGTATTTTTTACTTCTTCTTTCTTTGGGGATATCTATAAACAACTCTAAGATAAGAAGGCAGTTGTTATATTTTCTTAAGGCTCTGTAAACTGAAATTCATGGATTTTGTTGGATTGTGTAGGGTTATGCAACTACCACATGATGGAAAATGATCTTTAACTACTTTTTCTGATAATGCACCATTTGCTCTTTCCACTATACCACAATGAACCAACTGAAAAAAAACAAAACAAAAAAACCCAAAAAACATTATTTTTTTCTCTCTTATAATTTTCTTAAAATCCTAAAGGCTGGTTCTTACATTGATCATACTGATAATAGTGTAGTCATAGTCCATTTCTGAAACTATGCATACTGCCTTTTACATTTACTCTAATTTCCCCCTGGACTTTACTTTAATACACCAACTATAATTTTTTCTAATTTAATAATACATGCCCCCATGTATATACTTTCACTTTTTGAGGTTTCAGTTACTGATGGTCAACCACAGTCTAAAAATATTAAATGGAATATTCCAGAATTCAACAATTCATAAGTTCTAAATTGTGCACCGTTCTGAGTAGAATGTTCAGCCTGCCTGGGACATGAATCATGTCTTTGTCCAGTGTCTTCACACTTAGCCCCTCCCTGCCCATTAGTAACCATCTTGGCTTTTAGACCAGTTGTCAAGGTATCTATCTCAGTGTGTGTTTAATTCACCCTTATTTTACGTAATAATGGCCCCAAAGCACAAGAGTGGTGATGCTGGTAATTCAGACATACCAAAAAAGAACTGTAAAATGCTTCCTTTAAGTGAAAAGGAGAAAAGATGAAATTTCCCAACTTAATAAGGAATGAAATAAAATTTTTTATGCTGAAGTTTCTAAGATCTATAGTAAGTATGAACTTCTATTCTTAAAATTATGAAGGAGAAGGGAATTCATGCTAGTTTTGCTGTCACACTTTAGACTGCAAAAGTTGTGGCTAGCATGTGCTAAACGCTTAGTTAAGGTGGAAAGGCATTAAATTTGTGGGTGGATGGTATCAACAGAAAATGTGTTCTTAATTGATGGCAACATGTTGAGTCTCTATGGGGACTTCAGCGAGGGATCCCCAGACATAAGTGGCACCCAGCCATTTACTATTGCAAGTAAGGATGGCTACACAGATTCAGGAATAGTTTTAGCATTTTATCATCTCACATCATCACTAGGAGGAGGGTGAGTACACTACAGGAAAATATTTTAACACAGAGAGAGCAAATTTATATATCTTTATTACAGCACAATAAGTCTTACTGTCATCAATAGGCTCTTGAAAACTGCAACTTTAAACAATGTATACTGAAATCAATTTTACCTCAGGACAATTAACACAAACAAGAGTTAAATTCCTACAACATATTTCTGGTCACGAAAATAGCACCAAACTTCAAAGTAAAGGCCCAAAACACTTTAATATTAAACATTGAAATAAATGTGAGCTGCACATACCTTTAACAAAGATTAATAAAAACAAGTAAGAGAATAATTTCCCAACTGTCTTATTCCAGGACAAGGTTGCAGGTGACCGGAGCTTTCCTGGCCGCTCAGGGCACCATGTGGGAGCCCCTCACAAACAAGATGCCCTTTCATCACAGGTCACACTCACACCCACCACGATCAGCCTAGAACAATGCAGACATGCCACTCCCCTCACGTGCACGTCTGTAGGATGTGGGAGGAAATAGGAGCACCTGAAGAAAACCCACGCAGAGATGGGGAGAACATGCAATCTCCATGCAGACAGTAGCCCTAACAGGAATCTATGAATATTTCATTTCTCAGCATTATAATGAAACCATGTTGAACAAAATGACTTTATTTGAGGATATGATCTATATTGTTATCATTGTTCTATTTCATTATTTGTTATTGTTGTTAACCCCTTGTGCCTAATTGAAAATTAAATTTTATCATCAGTATGCATAAGAAAAAACAGTGTGCAATGAGTTCAGTGCTAGGTATCTGCTTAGGCTCTTGTAATGGGAGCTTCTGTGTTTTTTCTTCACATTACTCTTAAAATCCAGTATCTCTAGTTAAGAGGCATTGAAGATTATTCTGTAGTCAAATTGAAATAGCTCTTTTCTACAGGCATTGTCCTGCATCTTTTATAATGGGCTAAGTTTATTCAAGTGTATTGGGAAAAGTATATGAGATTTCACATAGTTTCATTAGTTTCATTGTATCATCTAGTTCTTTCTTTGCTTCAAAGTCTTTGATTTCTTGCCTCTCATATTATGTGTCAACATTAAACACTTTTAATTCTTAATATAACTATCTGAAGAGTTCAATACAGTTTGGAAACAATTACTATGAAAATTTTATTACTCATCTTCTGATTTTTATCATTAGGAGAGGCTTATTTTTGAGACTAGTATCAGGCTCTGGTGAGAAGGGGACAACATTGAAATTGTCATAGTGTTTACAAGTGAAAACAAATTAGTTGCTTAGGAAAAGCTTTCTTATTCCTGGCAATGGCCCAGGAAGAAATGTCACTTGCAGGCTGTTCAGAGAGGGGAATGTGTAAAAAACTGAGCATCTTTGTAAGTAGAATCTGAAATAAAGACTGTTTTTTATGTTATTGCTCAAGATAGGTCTTGAGACTCATGTAAAATTACAGCTCATTAGTCTTTAGGTGGCAAGAGGAAGTGATGTCAAGTGTTAGTTTATTTATGACTTGGTTTAAGATGGATTCTCAACATATGCCATTCAGTATGGTAGCCGCTAAGTCACACATGGTTATTTACATTCATGCTAATTAAAATTTAGTAAAGTTGAAAACTCTGTTTTTCAGTCTTCCCATCTCAAGTTCTAATGGCAACTATGTTGAACAGAGATATAAAGCACTTCCCTCATTGCAGAGTTTCATTGAACAGCACACTTTGATTATCTAGTCATTCTTATTTTTTTTCTAGAGTTGGGTGTTCTTTTAAAAATTCAATAAAACTCAACTTAGGAAAAAAAAAAAGTCTGCCCCCTTTCCAGCAATTATTCCTAGACGAGTTTGCTAAATTGAGCTAAGGAATAGTATCAAAATTGTTGTTTAAATGTTATTTTTCTTGAAGATTATTGGAAGTTCAACTACTTAATGTTGCCATCTAAGGACAGAGCCATAACTGTAAGAAACGTTCAGTTTCAGATTATGTCTGGCTGACATCATCCCTAAAAATTAAAAAAAAAAAAATTCCTAATGAAAATCTATGCAAAGTCTATGTAAACTCTACTGAAAGGTTGTAACAATAAAAACAAAATCAAGAAGTATCAACTGTAGTACTAAATGATTTACAAATAAGTTTTAATTGTATGACTTCATTTAATACCCCAAATTTGCTATGTGTAAGAAACCGTTGTTCCAATTTCAGAGGAAAAAAAAAGCATAAGCAAATTGTGCAAGATCATTAATTTACAACTAGTAAGAGGTGAATCAAGGTTGCATATACTTCTGTTTGATTCTCTTCAGATTTAAGGTCTATCATACATGGAAAATTGGATAGTGAAGCTTGATGTAGGTCATGATTGTAAAACTTTTATTATAGGAAAACATCAAAATTGATATAAACAGTTGCCCATTAAAGGAGAAACAAATATTAGCAAATCACATCTGCATACTTGAAATTCTATACCTTTCTAGAATATAAAATACAAAACAAAATTAAAAAAATAAAAATTGTTACAAGAAGCAAACCTGTTATTAAATGAATATTAGATTACTGCGCAGTGTTTTCCATTAAAACTATCAGTCACAAGCTACATACTGAGCATACTCATGTATAATTTACATAGAAGAAAAGGTTGTTATTTCCACCCACAGCTATTCTTCTAGATAACTTCACAATGATAACCCTTACCACCTCCAAGATTTTCTTCTTATATTAATATCTTAATGACCTGGTGTTCAGGTGACTTGATGACATAATGAGAAAGCACTGCTGAAGGAGACAGAAATGTGTAGAATTATTTCAAAATGACTGTTGCCTCATCTATGATATAGGACCATGATGCCTTCTTCAAAAGGCTGTTTTATGGCTGGAGTAAAATAAGGTATATGAGAGAGCTCTACGAATGCAATGAATTACAACAATCATTTTCATTAATGCAGTGTTTGGCAAAGTGAAGTAGAAATAACATGACTGATTAGCTTTTGAAAGTTAGTACCCATGTGGCGTGCACCTTCTTTTTTTTCCCCCTTTTTTAATCTAAGATTCCAGAGCTCACTGTAATATTTCTTGAAATTGTCACATACTTGATATAATTATCTTTTAAAATACTATGAAAAATTAGCTCTTCACTGTCTTCAACAAATCCTATTTAATTTGTGTTTTCTCTACTTTTATTGAGTATTATTTACGACTTTTGAAATTCTATAATGTAATAGAGGCCAAAATTATTAATACAATTGACTCTTTAAATTATGAACTAGTAAATTAATTTCTCACATGTGGAGCCTCTCTCTATTTTTATTACAATGATCTATAATGGCTAACATACTGGGCATTTAATCAACACCATTCAGTAACAACTCAGATATAGATGTGAGTGTGAAAGAAGACTTATTTTAATGAACAAACTTTTCCCCCTCAAGTTTGAAAGTAAAGTTGAATCTCAGAGTCAAGAGAATGGTATAATGACAAGAGGTTTACTAATTACCAGGTTGAGCACTGGTTTTGCAGCCCCTGGGTGTAAAGATTGAATCCTGGCCCCAGCCCATGCAGATGCACATGCTGGACTTGGGTGTGCCCTCATTTCAGTTTTCACCAAGGACCACACAGGAGGCCCACCTGTAGAGTGAAACCATGTCAAAAACCAATGACATACAACTATGACAACAGCTCTGGGCCCTCCCCCTTCTCTCCTCTCTCTCTGTCTGTCTGTCTCTCTCTCTGTCAAAATACAATAAAAATAAATCTTTAAACTAATTGCCAAAATTGTGGCAAAAACAGTAATAACCATGAAGACAAATATAAATAGATATTAGCTATACATAATAAAATTACAGTAATAATTTTCTGCGTGGCTAAAGAAAAATATGAATTAAAACAGATGACAGCAGTTATTGTAGGGAAGGGACTACATGGTATTTTCTGAATTTCTTTTTAGTATAGGAAGATAGTGAAATGATTGATTACACTTTGATAAAAGAGTATGCATGTTGTAATATCTCAGATCAATAAAAGTAGAATAAATGGGTTCTATATTGTGGATGGGGAGAAATGAATTTTAAAATAATCAATCTAAAAGAAAGCAAAAGGGGAGAAAAAGAACTATAGAACATGCGAGACATGTGAAAAGCATAATGTATAGTAGTTACCAAAAAAATATGAGAAATGATATTAACTGTGAACAGATTAAATCCCTGATTAAAGTACAAAGATTACCACAAATAAAAATCCAACTATACGCTTTTTTCAAGAGACAAAGGAAACACACACACACACACACACACACACTCATGCACACATGTACATATTTTAAGTGAAATGAAGTTACTACTTAACCCAGTAAATAATAAACAAAATAATGTTGGAATTGTTCTATTAATTCAGATAAATTAATATTCATAGAATAGAAAATTATAAATAAAGAGGATCACTTTATAACCTGAGTATAAATTTACCAGAAATATAATACAATTTAAAAATATGTATGGATCTCATATAGTCTCTATTTTAAAAGAAAATTAATTAAAAAATATTTAAAAATTAATGAACTGTCTCCATAATATTTTTCATGTTTCCCTCTATAATTTACAGAAAAAGCAACAATTATAACTATAAATCTATAACTAAGAACACCAAGAAACCCAGCTACAATATAGATTTCAATAGCATAAATAACAACTTTTACTTTGATACACACACGCAACATCCAACAGCTGTAGACAAGACACTGAGCTATGGTTAAGATTAATAAACTAACAGATTTAGAATAAATACTAAAGATTTTAGAAATTATTTGCATAAAATAAGTGTTCTCTATTATTATAATTATTCTGGCTTTAAAACACTTCTATGGACTGTTTCCTGTCTATTTTTCTAAGCTTTCCTTATGTCAATTCATCTCTTGATTTAAATATTCAAGAAGATTATTATAAAGTTTGTAGATCTCTGCAATCACATTCTATTGTATGCTCCTCTGACTTTGTCATTTTAGATCCCTCTGCTTGGAATATTTTATTTAGATTACTCCTATTCTGGTACTCACTGTATTATGATTCAAACTTATATTTCCCTCTTTTCCTTTAATGAGCATGTTCAAGTACACCTCTATACCATTGCAAGTGACTTAATAGAAATGTCCTTCCAATACCTAATTTAGATGGTATCATCTATTATACTAGTAACCATTCCTTAAAATTGATGTTCAATTACCTAAAACATTTTTTTTATTTGCTTTATTCCTCTGCTGAATTTCTATCCTTAGAACCAACTCTCCTCCTAAATTTAGAAAACTTTGCTAACTCATACATGCGCGCGCGCGCGCGCGCACACGCACACACACACACACACACACACACACACGATTTCTGTTGTCTGGATTCTTTCTTCCTCTTATATCCATGGCCACCCTGCTATTTTAACCAAACACCTGTTTTTTATATTACTAACTTACTCTTTTGTATTTTCTACTAAAGCTAGTTTAGCTTTCTTCTAAGATGCTAACAATTCACCAAATTATGTCTCCTACCTAAAGCTAGCTCTGATTATTTATAATAAGCTTGTCCAACTTGCTGGCCGCATGTCACTCAGGATGGCTTTGAATGTGGCCCAATCCAAATTTATAAACTTGCTTAAAACATTTTGAGACATTTTTGTGATTTTTAATTTTTTAACTCATCAGCTATCATTAGTATTAGTGTATTTTGTGTGTGGCCCTGACAATTCTTCTTCCATTGTGGCGATGGGAAGCCATAAGATTGGACACCCCTGATTTAGAACATTAGCCAAACTAAAACATATTCTGCCTATTATAAGCACAACAAAAAATACACGTACACTTTTTTAACAAATATGTGACACTGTATGTGGTGTCACATAACATGAGTAAATTATATGACTTAGAATGCAAATATTTAAAGAAATAACAAAATTATCCATACTTTAAAGTTTCAATTCAACATATTCACTGCATATTAAATCACGCAGTAGTGTTGATGGATCTTATGTGCCAGCTATTTCTTTGGTTATTACTTTTATCTTTATTCTTCTGTTTTCTCAAAAAAAACTGTTGTAATCCCTTGCCTGCTACATATGTTATTACTACACTGCTTACCTTATACTCTTGTTCTACATAATTTTAATTCTGTGATCTTTAAACAAGGTGTAGGTGAAATTAGAGAAGGTCAAATTTTTATTTCTTGAGATATTATAAGGGTATCTGGAATCAAACAAATTCATTTTGATCCACCAATACTAATTATTTCTCTTTGGTTTAAGGGTATTGAAATGGTTAGGAACATTCTTTTTATTATTCTAGGTAGAAAATTGTGTTCTTTGAAATGCCAGATTTTAATTTTAGAAATAATGCCAGCCCCAATGTCACAGTTAACATTAGGACAGAGAAAATCAATAGTTCCTAACAGGGTGATATATCACCTGAGCAAGGTTATCTTTATTTACTATGATACTGTGTCAAATGTACTAACTAAATTTGCTATTATTTTTGGACCAAAATCATAATTAAGTTCATAAACCTGTGGCAGTTGGTGTGGTTTAAACTTAGTTACCCTCAGGCAGAAGTTGGGAGAACTACACATTGAATTGATTTTGCTAAGATATATAAAACAGCAGTGGTTCCATTGATTCATGTATTCAGTCTCAAACTTCTCTCTTTCTCTTCTCCATCACAGTAAAGATTAATTCAAGCATGTCCAACCCATGGCCTGCAGGTGGCATTCGGCTCAGGAGGGCTTTGAACAAGGCCCAACACAAATTCATAAACTTTTTAAAAACATTATGAGATTTTTTTTTTGCAATTATATTTTTAAGCACATCAGCTATCTTTAGTGCTAGTGTATTTTATGTGTGGCCCAAGACAATTCTTCTTCTTCCAATGTGGCCCAGGGAAACCAAAAGGTTAGACACCCTTGGTACCTATACTACCCACCTGCTCAGACCAAAAACTCAGGGATCATCTTAGTTTTTACCAGTCTCTCACATATTGCATTCAATCCATTAGTAAGTTGTTGGTTCTACCACCTGTACATACTATATTTTATAGTCCCTTTCCATGTCCAGAGTTACAACTTTAGTCCAGTCTACTATCATCTCTCAGCTTACAACAGACTCCTAACTGCTCTTAAGGAGTCTTTGTATGCTGATGTAGTAGTTACCTTTATATATGATGTAATATTTACCTTTGTACATGCAGAAATAAGTCACCCAATGCTTTTGTTCTGGTTCCCAGTTGCTCCCACTGCTAACAGTGAGTTCTACTTCACTGGAATTGCTCAATGTTACAAAGTAACATACAAAATTGTTAAAAGGAATCATGTATTTTTAACAAATACTGGGAAGAAAACAACTTGAGAGGTCATGTAGAACAAAACCTCACTTTGCATGATCAACTGAATGTTGGAGACTCAAATCAATTTTTTAACCTCTATTGATACATGAGGGCTGTCTGAAAAAATCTAGCCATTGTCAATATAATGAGAACAGTTACATGGTTGGATACTTTCTGGACAGCCCTCATATAATTGATACACAAATGTTGCATATATTTAATGTATACATCTTTATAACTGGACATATGCAGACATACCATGTGCCTTCTGCCTTCTGCCTTCAGCTAATTGTTACATATCCTTTCTTGTATTAAAAACCATTGCTCACCCTGCCTAGAATGTGGGTATGTTAGTTTTCTCTATATCTTGTTAAATCTAAATACCTCAAAAAGTGATGCATAGTCACTGCCTCTTCTGTTCATGTCCCAGTCTTCTGTCTTCCGCTGCAGCCTGACTTCCATGTCTTCCATCCACCAACAAATGCACTGTGACCTTGGACTATTTGCATAATATCTCTAACATTAATTTGTCTATTTACAAAAAGAAATATTAGCACTTAATTTTTAGACTTATTGTGAAGATTCAATGAAATAACATAATTACATTTAGGTACAATGCCTGGCACATAGAAGAATGCTAATAAATCTTCATTAATTAATAATGCCATATTTACTGAATACATATAAAGTTCCTCCTATGAAATTTCATTAGTAGAATGTAAGTAGAAAACTATACATGGAAATGGATAAGGCATGAATGTAAACATATTGTCAGGAATGTGCATATACTTCATGGTGGTGGTAGTGTGGAGATCCTTTAATTTAGATAGGTTGACACTTACAAACCTTGTCAAATTTCCACATATAGCAGAGACTAGCATGTGTCCATCAAAGATTCATATTCCCTTATATATTACTATACTTTCATAAATGTGATTCTGAGAATCATCTGCTCAGGTTAGGGCTACATTTAGGATATGCTTAGGGGTGGTTTTGAATGCATCTCCCCTCCCCCAAATATTGAGAGCTAACATGCCGTGTAATTTTTTTCTAAATTGAGGTGATTAAGAAGGTGTGCTTATTCTTACTCTGCCTTTCCATTTTCATTGCTGCCTAGAAGCTACCTTTTGAGAACAACAGAGCCCCATTATGGGAGGTGTCTGGATCCTTAAATGATATTGAACATTATCTGACACACAGCAACACCTGGCAGTTGTGTATAGGGAAGGTGAACTCCTATTGTATTAAATATCCAGAGATTATTGGGTGTGTCTGAGTTACCATAACTAATACATCTTTTGATTATTTTGTGAGAACATCCATGTTTTTTCATGGATTTGAGAACAAAATGTTTTCTCTTTTTGGCAGTAAAATTGAAATTGATCTCTCTCTCTCATGAACAAATAGCTGTTTGCTAAATGGTTGAATAACCTTTTAAAAGTATATACCAATGTTATATACCAGGGGTGGCCAACTTTTCTGTATATAAGATCTATTTTTTATCTTAAAAGTGTGTCGCGATCGACTTGTTGTCATAGGCGTAGTCTAAGGGGGAAGAAGGGGTGTGAAATGCATACTGTGTTTATACACTGTGTTTCAGTATAAGGTGCATTCCAGCGAGGTATGGGTAGATAAGTACAATATACGTCCAAAACTATTTTTTATTTTTTAAATCACTTATTAAGTTTTCGAGATATAGGCTCATGAAGAAAATAAATTTCCAGACCCAACTTTTGATAGCAGCATTCCGTACATGCGGTACCTAAAAAATTCGATTTTCCGACACTTTTTCAAGATAGATTTTTACTAACTTAAAATGCAATTTAATTTTTTTATCAACTGCAATGT
>PVKE010030853.1:0-19383 GCA_004027555.1 Craseonycteris thonglongyai
AAATTATTTTCTTTCCTTTGCTGTTATAATAAATGTATATAGATTATTATTATAAATTATCCAGAAAAGGTTACAACATCATTTTCTTTTCCCTGATAAAGATACAGATGAGTTGAAAATAATAATCTCTGGGAAAAAAATATCAAACTATATATCTAAAGAAAGAAAGAAAATGAGGTTTTGTCCCTATTGACTGCATAATATCCAAAAATCCCATATAGCTATTGAAACTATTAAAAAACAACAAATTTCAAATGACATTATGAGAAACAAATGTTTCTTTGAAAACATATTTAAGAATTTCAATTAAAATAATTTCTATTTAACACATTCCTCATGAACAAGTTTTTTATGCTAAGTCTGTTTACTTTGCTCTGTTACAATGAGATATAATCTGGGATAATTTACCGTAGTACAATAAAATCTTTTATTTCATGGAAGAATAAGAATTACTTTTTGGTCATAAGTCTTCATACGTGTCAATAGATTTATTTATACTTGGTGTTATCTTATACGCTGATGAACTCACAGGAGGAATGATCAGAATTTGAAATCATGTTTTTCTACTATTAGACACATATAAGCATGTTTATAATTATTTATCATACATACTTGATAGGCACATATATTCTAATTCATAGAGGATCACTCAAGCCTCATTATATTTTTCATTATTGTCCTTTTAAAAAGTCAAAAATAAACTTGTTGAGAGAATAAAAAATGTCCTGCCCAATTCATATATTAGATTCACAATACTATAATTTTTAATAACTAAGTTACTTTCATTGTGCCTAGAGAGGATGACAGCACATTCAGGGAATAAAATAATGTTATTCCCAATATAATAAGTATTAGAGGCAATAAGTGGTAGTAGTGTTTTATCTGATGAAGTACCCTCTCTCCCTTAGGAAAAATACATTAGGCTTAAACACAACACAAAGCGAGGCTGAAGAATTTTGTTGTGAAAGGCAGAAAGCATCTAATGGAAACTTATTGATCAGAATTTGAAGAAAAAGTAGAAAAGAAGCTTTGTGTCATCCTTTTTAAAGGCCATTGGATATTTGAGTCTATATTAGTCTGTCTCTAGACAAGGAAGGCAGGCCAAATTAAATCAGAATTTTAAGCTCCAATTTGATCTGCTAGTGGAGATAAAACCTCAAAGTTTATCATGCCAAATATGCCATCTTAAGCAATTTGTTTCCTTATCATCTTTCCTTTGACATTTTATCATGTGACAGAGCAACACTGAATTTCCTTGGAGAATTTAGTTCAAATGTGGTATCTTTTAGAAGGCTTTCTGTATAGGATTAACAATCATAATATGAAATCATTCCCTTTTAGTAACATCTTTAAGTATCACATGGTTTACTTGCACACAAATTAAAGTCTGGAAGAACTATGTCAAAGTGGTTTCAACATTGATATGGTTGAATTCCTTCTCAAAGCTTGAAGAGAAATTCAATGACTCAAGGCACACTCAACTTTGTTTACAGCACATAAACAGGCATCTGACTGCCCCTGGGAAACTGTACAAAGTACAATAGTTTATATAAACTTTTCCACGAGGGACTAATTAAGTAATAGGGACTTATTGAAGAAAATTCCCCTGGGGAAGTTAAGGGAGTTTGAACACAGTGAGGCACAACTACCTTATTTCATGCAGTTCCCTCATTTATTCTGTAAAATATCTTCATGATAAGAACAAAAAATGTAATTCTTCTGTTTCTGGTCTCCCAGATTTTAGCTGAACCTATAAAGATCAAATAACTCAAACTCTGAATTCAAATTGATTTTGTGATGATTAAGTAAAATAGCATATATATTTTTGTGATGTATTATGCAAAGAAATCCTAATTCAATCGTAGCAGTTATTTTGAATGAACCCATAATCTATCAATAGTATAGCTGTTATCGTAAATACTTAAGAAAATATATTTATTTATTTATTTATTTTTGACAGAGAGAGAGAGAGAGAGAGAGAGAGAGAGAGAGAGAGAGAGATACAGAGACAGAGAGAAAACTGAACTGGGGGAGCTCCCAGCCCAGCACACGGTTCTGCATGAGCCGGGACTCAATCCCCAGTCCCCAAGGCTGCAAAGTGAGCACTCAACCCACTGAGCCATCCCGGCTTCCCCGTAAATACTTTTACAAACAAGGAGAGCTATAAAAATAGAGCAATTTGGCGATCTTTAATTTTCTTAAAATAGTTTATCAGTTATAAGAGTTCAGAGATAGACAAAATAGAATTATCCTCACTATATTTATAATAATCTAATAGCCAAAATATTTAAGTAACTTTATTATGGTCCAGTGCTAAGCATTCAGGCTCCTCTTATTAGATAACATTCTTTCTTTAAGTTTAATATTTAAAAACTGTTAAATACTACATTTCAAAATTCTCTGAGGCTATAAGTAAAATTTGCAATTTTAATAAATTCATAAAGCAATTAAGTCGAGTCATAAAAACAATTTTTTGAGTGTTTTTCTAAAACTAACAAGAAATATACATGAGTTTAAGAACTAACTATAATTTAGGAAAGCAATTCACTTCAGCAATAACGTGGGTCAACACTACTCCCTATTTTCACTCTTCAAACTGTAATTGAAAGTTGAGAATATTAAAATAAAAAAGTTGTAAATGTATGCAGGGTCTATTTTATCAAACCAACAGCACATATAGATGAATACTCTCCTAAGCCTATTATAAACAATGATATCACATATGCATGCAGTTTTAGTAGTGAAATATCTGCAACAAGAAAATAGTAAGGACTGGTCTTGTTTTATCCACAGTTAAGAAAAAGAGAAGTTTTCTTTGATGTCATTTTTTTTTTAAAGATTTATTTTATTGGTTTTGACACAGACAGAGAGAGACAGAGGCAGAGAGAGAGAGAGAGAGAGAGAGAGAGAGAGAGAGAGAAGGGGGAGGGCCCATAGCAGTCTCCATAGTTACACGTTATCAGTTTTTCAACATGGTTTCATTTCACACAGATGGGTGGGGGCCACGCAGGGCAGGAACTGGGCTGGGGATCTCCTACATGGGAGGCACACCCCCTCCAGCCAGGGGCCCAATTGGGGGCCAAGAACCAAACTGGGGGCCTCCCACATAAGAAGCACACCCCAGTTCAGCATATGGGTCTGCATGGGCCAGGGCCAGGATTTGATCCTCGGTCCCCAGAACTGCAAAGCAAGTGCTTAACCCACTGAGCCATCCCGGCTTCCCCGATGTCATTTTTTATTCAAAGGTTACCGGTCATTGATGTAATCAGAAGAGTATTATGAATAATGATATGCCTAAGTTCCAATTATGTTCTGCAAATCAGAATTAGGTCAGATGTTACACCAGATACAGTTTAACAAATACGCCCAGAGGTCTTAAAAATGAAGACAAATTTCATTAACTGTAAAAACATATCTTACAAAAATAAAAGGTTATTCTTTTGGAACTAAATAAGCTCAATAGAAAATTCCATGAGAGGTAGAGCTTTGAATTTAACTGACAACTAATGCAAATGTAGCAGGAAAAACAAAAACAAACAAACAAAAAACTTCAAAGTATACTTAAAAGTTCTCTGAAGTTACGTTTTTATATATTGCTTGAATTTTTTTCATTTTTCTCCTTCCTTGACACAGTAGATTGGTCTCATATCATCTTAAAGCCCATCTCAAGCTTGTTATTTTAATTGGTGATTCGTGAATTGAGTAGACAAGCAAAATAGCAATCAAACTGATAACTTTAAAGAGAGTAAGGTTGGTCACTTTTAGTCAGATGTGGGGGGAGGGATATGCAATAGGAGAAAATGGAATAGATTTTACTTCTTCATGTGGATAATCATACAACAAAACGATGTACAAATATTGAGATGTCATAGCATATCCGGCTTACATGAACAGACAGAAATTTATATATCCTAATTTATACAAACCCCAAACACTGAATTATTTTAGTCAAAGCATAGGTCACTTAATGGAGGTGATGGGGTTGTCAAGTCTGAAAGGTAAAAGTTTTTAGAATCACTTGTGCATGCACATGTTTCACTATGGTATTCATGTAAAAATTCTCAAAAGCACCATCTTTTTGCATCCTGTTCTTCAAGTCAGTGACTAGGGCTGATCTTAGACTCACTCAAGGACCTGCATCAGAAGCAAGTTAACAGGGGGCAAAAACATGCCAGAGTATTTTTATAATAGTATGGACGAGCAACTTGAGCAATGTGTAACGTGGCCAGATGTCCCGCTTTTGGCGGGACAGTCCTGATTTTTAACAATTTGTCCCACATCCCACGGCATTTTAAAAAAGTCCCGATTTTTGGAAAGAATGCACGACAAGCTAGGGAACGGCGGGAGGTAGACCAAATTTTTAATCAAGAACCCCCTCCCCCCCAGTCAATGGTGTCCCGCTTTACCAATGTTAAAATCTGGTCACCTTCGAATGTGTGAGGAAATAGTAGTAGGCAGACAGAAGAAGAACTCCGAACTAGAAGTATCACTGAAGTGGTAATGGATTTACCATTGTTTTCCCCCCACAACATTCCCCGGCCTGAACTCAATACAGCCAGAAACCTGGCGCCTAGAGACAGAGCTCCAGTAGATGTTGTGTTGGAATGTGAAAGGGAACTCCTTCCTCAGGAGAGTATGGAAATAAACTTTTGTTGTTGTCATTGCTGTTGATGTTCTTTTCTCTGTTCTCTGGCCCAGTTGCCATGATAGACCATGGTGGTGATGGTGGTGGCAGGTATGGGAAACTGCAGGAGCCAAAACACTGAGAAACAGAAACTTTCTTCATTTAGTGGAACTGCAGTACTAAGAGGGCCGGGCTGTTACTATTGTTTTGTTTTGACCACTTTCCATTCTCCAATTAATGCAAGACATGTATGTAATCATACAAGTGCACAGCAGAGCAAGTTTATTAGTGCTACAACTTTTTGGCTGAATGACAGAGAAAGGTAATCTCATGGAAAGTACTGGGACTACTCCGGAATGAAGGGATCTCAGAAAAGGGACACACTAAAGTTGTTTATAAGCTCCTGAATTCACCCTCTACCTGAACATGCATATCAAAAACTTTGAGAACTGAATCAAGGAGTAGATAATCATCCAGTGTCCAAAATGATCACTTGGGCAGCACACATCTGGTATTATCCAAAGAGTACTGCAAAGGTTTGGAAAAGTAAACTAATGACGAAACCGGGGTCCACAGAAGATATGTTAGAACTGCGGACCTGACTTTAATCAGGGTAACTGCCTACCAACACAAAAATATTAACATTATCCACAGGACTTAAATAAGACTCAGAGTCTTACAATGTTATACTAAAAATAGTCACGTTATAATTTACAATTATTTGGCATACAAAGAACTACCAAATTTCAGCTCATATCAAAATGATACAGATGAGCTATTATCTAACAAAGACTTTAAAGTGACTATTCTAAAAATACTCAATTAAGTGATTGTGAATCTTCTTTTAAAAAAGCAGAAAATAAAGAGAGCCAATAAAAAAAGAGAAGATTGAAGAACAAATGAAAATATTAGAACTGAAAATTTTAGTAACTAAGGAAAAAACCTCACTGGATGATTTCAATAACAGAATGGAGATGACAGAGGAAGGTGTCAATGAGCTCTTCAAGATAGATCAACAGAAAATATTCAACCTAAGTAACAGAAAGAAAAATGATTGGGAAAAAATAAACAGCTTCAGGGACTATTAAAATTAAGAAGGACTTTAAAGTTCATGTTGCCGGTGTTCCAAAAGGCAAAAAGAAATAACGCTGAAAGGTATTTTAAGAAATAATATATGTAAATTTACCAAATTTGGTGGAAAACAAAAATTTACGGTACTAATTTAAGGGTCTCAATGAACCCACAATGGAATAAGCCCGATGGATCTTTGTCCAGCTATCTGCTTATAAACTGCTAAGTACTAAATAGAAAGAAAAAATATTGAAAGCAGCCAGAGAAAAATGATATATTAAGTATATGAAACTATTCAAGTGATTATAGATTTCGCATCAAAATCACAGGGGTCAGAATGAAGTTGCACATATGTATAAATTACTATAGTCAACTCCTCAGTGTTACTGTTTATTTTTGTGTGAATAGTATACCTAAAATCTACAGTCTCAGTGTATTTTAGAGCTTGATATAGAACTATTAGCTATAATCATCATGCCTGCCTAGACTTATTCATCCTACATAATTGTAATTTTTTACTCTTTGACCAACATTTTCCCATTTCCCCACCTCTGCACTTGGCAATCACCCTTCTACTCTCTGCTTCTATGCGTTCATCTTAATTTTTTTACTGTTCCACGTATGAGTACTTGTCTTTCTCTGCCTGGCTTATTTCACCTAGCATAATGTCCTCCAGGTGCACACATGGTACTGCAAATGTCAGGATTTCCTTCTTTCTTGTTGCTGAATTGTATTCCATTATGTCTACATATCTATGTCTCACACCTTCTTTATCCATTCATTTGGTGATTGAAGTGGCACATTTTTAAAATGCTAAGTGAAAATATCTGTCAACAGAGTTCTTCACCCAGAGAAAATATCCTTAAGTAACGGAGATAAAATGACAACATTCTCTGATAAAAGAAAACTAAGAAAATCACAGCCAACTGTAAAAGAATTGCTAAAGAAAATTATTTATATTGGAGGAAATAATATCAGGAAAAAATTTGGAAAACCGGGAATAAAGAAAATCTCAGTGAAATTATTTTTAAAAAAACTATGTGAATTAAATAAACAATTTTCATCTGAATTCTTAAAATATGTTTGATATTTGAAAGAAAATTAAAACATTGTATAATAGCAACTACAACAACTACAGCATTAGGGAATGAGGGTGAAGCAATCTCTATGGTGGTAACACTTCTACATTCCAATTCAACTAGAAAAAGATTAATTCTAAATAGACTATGGAGAGTTATTTATGTATTATGTAAACCCTTGAGTAACAACCAGAAACTATACAGAGAGATATATTAAAACCACAATATATAAATTAAAATACAATATTAAATTTTTTTATGAACATGTAAGAAAACAGGTTCTATTTCTCTAATTGAGAAAAATACAACAAAGAAGGAACAAACAAAAAACAAAATTATAAACCTCTATCTACACAATGACCATCTTAAAGTAAATAATCTAAAAATATCAATTAAATAATAGATCATATAAAAATGAGACTGAAAAACACGTGATTCTACTATACACTGTCAACAATAACTGAATTACTGCTATAATAATATAGGTAAGTTAAACACAAAGAGATGATAAAGGATCTACCATAATAACACTATTTAAAAGTAAGCAAAAAATGCTATATTAATATAAGACAAAGTAAACTGCAGAGTAAAGAAAATACCTGAGATTAAAAAAAAGGTTTGTTTCTTAATTTACTATAAGTAACTTTTAATATTATGACTGCATCTATTATTTAATTTATAGTTTACCAAACATTTCACTAATTATTATTAAGTATATATGAGAGTTGTTCAGAAAAAAACCAGCCATAAGTGCCTCTATTTTTTATATTACATGGTTGGATATTTTCTGGACAACCCTCATAGTTCTTATAATTCTTTATCTAGCAGTTACTTCTAAAATCTTTACATGACAATCTTACTAAATTATTATTTCAAATTATTGTCTCAATATTCAACATAGATGTTGCAAAGGAGTTAAATCAGTCTACTATAATGGAGTAATGGCAAATGTTAACAGACTAATCCTATTAACATAGAAATGAATAGAACTGTATATTAATAGGAGAGAGAATAATCAGTCAGGAGAAAATGCGGAACCCTTAAAAGACAGTTGGTAACAATCATGTGAAGGAAAAATGTACTCATATTCTTTTTGGATCACACTGAATCTGTGAGCTTGCAATGAGACATGATTAGTATAATGGCATGTATATCAAGCACAACCCCAGATCTGGAATTTAATCTAAATTACATGATATAGGGCATCAATCGAAAACAATTTCTATACATGAAATATATACTTGCCCAAGCTATTCTCACATAAAAGTTTAATACTTAAGGACATATATAATAACAGGTAAGGCATAATCCTATATTGTCTTTATTAGGTAAGGTTGTAAAACTGCCTATTTTAAGTTTCAGTATACACATAATATAAAATTTTTTTAAGTTTTATTTCATCAGTAAAACAAATATAAAAATATATTCTTCATTTTCAACAATGCTCAATAAAACAGTAATTTAATATACAAAACAAATCATCTTGGTCAAAGTTGGATTTAGGGGGAAGCTGGGATGGCTCAGTGGGTTAAACGCTCACTTTGCAGCACCAGGGACCAGGGATCAAACCCCGGCCCCGGCTGCTGTGGACCCATGTGCTGAACTGGGGAGCTGCCCCAGTTCAGTTCTCTCTCTGTCTCTGTCTCTGTATCTCTCTCTCTCTCTCTCTCTCTCTCTCTCTCTCTCTGTCAAAAATAAATAAATAAAAAATAATAAATAAATGTTGGATTTATCTTTTAATTCACATACCTTGCCAGTGCTTTCAACTGGCGGAGTTTTGTATAAATAAACTATAATTCAGAATTTATTAATATTGTAATGAAGAAGGCAAATTACTTTAAGTTGTTATTTGAGTAATATGAACAGATGGCACATATCTTATAGATTAAAAAAAAAACAACCCAGATACCTAATTAGTCTCTTACTCAGTAACAAGTATTCTTATGTCATATATCTAATGAATACATTTATTTAAGTATATCACTTTGCAAAGACATTCATATTATAAAATGAAGTAGATGTAAGCCATATAAAATGTATACAGCTTTGGATCCAAAATTTTTCAATATGGTAGGTTATATAAATTTCATTTTTGGAGAAAAATATTTGTGTTTAGATGGCAGAAATTTGAAGAAGTAACGAAGGTACAGAGTTAGATGAATACATGACATGCTTAAATGACAATAAAATGATGGCCATGTCTATGGAGGAAGGGTGTCAGGAAGTAAATGGGAAATAATTCAGGCCACATCAACAAGGGTCTGAGATGCCAGAATAAAGAATATGGCTTACTGTACAGATATTCATAAAAATAAGACTACTAATCTTTCCGAAGTAGAAAGAACAGGGTATTCAATTACTCAAGACAGCATTTACTCAACTGGTTTACTTTAATCCCATGTGTTTCTGAAGACCATATGAGTTAAAAAACAAAACAAAACAAACAACAAAACAACCCTCCCCCCCCCCAAATTGGCGATTGTTTCTGGCCAAATTCAACCTTAACTAAAAAGAAATACTAGTATTTGTTTTATAATTTAGGAGGTAACTCTTTAATGAGGTAAAAAATTAAAGTCACCTAACTTTATTAAAAAATAACACAAAATGATATGAATCCATTTTTTCCCCTTAACATTAGTTACTGTAGTCATCAGATTCAAGCATTAGGTCCATTTTTCCTATTTATGTCAATATCCAGTATAGATTTCTTGGGTTTTCTAATACACCAAACTTAAGTACATTTATAATTATAGAATATATGTTTATTTGACCAACTAATTAAATAGAAAATATTAAAATGGTAGTAATTTTATCAGTCTATCAAAAACTCATTAAAACGTATCTTATTTTAAATATTTTCATTGTTAGTTATAAAATATTTTAGACTACATAAAAGTAAAAGCATATAACAACAAACTAAAAGAAGAACATATTTACCATTTGATTCAGATTTCAAATAAAATATAAATGGATACTTCTTTTCATTTCATTGTCCTCCCTCCCTTCCCCTGTTGAAGTTACTATATCTTCTTCTAATGCATGTGTTAAAGAAATTTATAGCATATAGATGAATCCATGACAATACTCGGTGTCTTGTTTAATTTTTGACAATCATAGGTGGTAGCATTTAAATTTGTAACTTCCTTTCCTTCACAGAATACTAAGGTACATTCTGCTGTCAAGTGTTTATGATTTTATTACTCTGTCAGCTTTCTTTTCTGTGATATTTATGTTTTTAGATTATTGTACATGTGAAATAAGTAAATTACTCCTTTATTGTGTGCACTCAAAGTCTATTGGTATAGGATTTGAAATCTCTTGTATAATCACTCAATGAAAAAATTATTCTTTATAATTATGATTTTCAGATTGGTATAAACCTTTCATAAAATGATGAAATAGGGTACATTAATGAATCTAAACCATTTATCAGAATTTCGTGTAGTTTTACTCAGCAAAAATAAGTAGATGTCTTACCCATATACAGATAGTTTTGTCCTATTATTAAATGCAATACAAAGCAAAATAATTAATTCTAAACACTAAGGTCTAATTTGTCCTAAAGTCAATTTTCTCATTCATGTCTTATTTGTAGCCCTTTCCCCATTATTACTCTGGAAAAGGAATCATACATTACAACTTATTCACTTAGGTTCATCCATCTCCTCTCCAACTCTACTTTACAGTAGAACCCAAAACAGCACAGTATTCAGGTGAGGCAGAAAATGGTTAATAATCATATGACACCCAACTGACACAGGCTTCAGAATCAAAGTACTTCCCTTACTAGGGAATGATTTTCATTTTTTTCACATTGCAATAACAGTCAGTCCTCAAAGAGGAAACCTTACAATTTTCATAGAGTGCTGGTTTTTTACATATAAAAACTTAAATATGACATATAAATTATAGTTGAATGATTCTATAAGATAGGTTTAAAATAGAACTTGTTGCTACCACATGCTGCTAGATTCACATTGTATATACTCATATATAAGGTAAGGTTATCCACAGAAATAAAATAAGTAGGAAAAATCAGTATAGACAGAGGTATATACATAATGTGTGAATCGAAGAAAAACTGCACTGGATGGACTTAAAGAGCCAATACATTATTCAAGACTATTGCAATAAGAGATTAAACTCAACTCCAATAAAACAAAAGGCAAGAGAGTTTTTAAGAACTGAGGTGAGGGGAAGCCGGGATGTCTCAGTGGGTTAAGCTCTCACTTTGCAGCGTTGGGGTCTGAGGATTGAATCCCGGCCCCAGTCTGTAGGGACCCATATGCTGAACTGGGGAGTGCCCAGCCCACTGTGGAATGAAACTATGTGGAAAAACCAATGATGTGCAACTATGGAGACTGTTCTGGGCCCTCCCCCTTCTCTCTGTCTCTGTTTCTGTATCTCTCTCTCTCTCTGTTAAAAAACCAACCAACCAAACAAACAAACAAAAAACAAAAAAATAAACTCAGGTAAGCTGGTGGAAAAATACTTTGGGAAGTCAAAGATAAAGTTGGTCAATGTGATTAGATGATAAGTTTGCTAACTGACACTAACTGAAGTTAAGCTTCTATCTTCTCTCACTCAGAGACACTATTTTTCTGATAATTACATTTCTTTTTAATAGGTTTCAGGTGTACAAAACAACATATGATTAGACGCTTACACACTTCACAAAGTGATAACTCCAACAACTGTATTACCCATCTGACACCTTACTTAGCTATTACAATACCATTAACTATAGTCCTTATGCTGTACTCTACATCCCATAATATATAAATGTAAATTATGGTTGACATTCAATTTTATTTTACATTACTTTCAGGCATACAGCACAGTGGGTAGGCATTTATATAATTTATGAAATGCTCCCCCCAATAAGCGTAGTGCCTATCTGACACCACGAATAGCATTTACAACATTATTGACTATATTCCCCATACTGTACTTCACATCCCCATGACTATCGTGTGACTACCAATTTATACTTCCTAATCCCTTCATTGTTCTCACCCACTCTTCCAATTCCCCTCCCATCTATCAACCATCAGTTTGTTCCCCGTATCTATGAGTCTATTTTTTTTAATTGATTTATTATTTTAGATTCTATATATGTTAGATCACATGGTATCTATTTTTCTACTCTGACTTATTTCATTTAGCAAAATACTCTCTAGGTCCATCCACGGTGTTGCAAGTGATAAGATTTCATTCTTTTTAAGGCAGAGTAATTAATACCCCATTGTATAAATGTACCACAATTTCTTTATCCCATTGTCTATTGATGGGCATTCCAGTTGTTTCCATCTTAGCAATTGTGAATAGTGTTGTAGTAAACATAGGCGTGCATACAGTTTTTGAAGTTACTGTTTCAGATTTTTTTGGATAAACACCCAGTGGTGAACTTGCTGTGTCATGAAAAGGCATCCAAATGGAAAAGGAAGAAGTAAAACTGTCATTATTTGCAGATGACATGATACTATATAGAGAGAACCCCAAAGATTCCATCAAAAAACTTTTGAAATTCATAAATGAATTTAGTAAAGTAGCAGTATACAAAATTAATATTAAAAAACCAGTTGCATTTTATGCACCAGTAGAGTGAACTATCTGAAAGAGAAATTAAAAAATACAAAGCAATGTCATTTATAATTGCACCAAAAAAATACTTAGGAATAAATTTAACCAAGGAAGCAAAACCTAATGATTACATTTCAAAGGGATGGCTCCCAGTCCTTAAAAAAGACATTCCTGGGTTGTAAAACTGACAATAGTCTGGGAGAAGAGTTACAACTCCATCAGAGAAAGAATTTATAATTCTGAGTTTTCTGAAGTAAATGTGGAGGTCAGGGAAAGCCTGTCTAGAGTTTAGTCAAGCTGACAGGAACAGCAAGGGTGTTTTAGTAAGTAGAAATTCAAGAGGTGTCAGCTTGGCACAGAAGATTGAGATGATGAAAAGATTGGCAGTTCACATAAGCATTGCATTGGATTTTGGGAAAAGACTCCATTTTAAGAGTCTGATTAGTACACATTTCCAGCTACATATCCACAAGAATTACTGATATATACCAATATGTAAAATGGAAATAATCAATGTAAGATTTTCTTTGGAATTAAAATTTTCCTTTTGTTATCTCAACATCCAGATTAATCCGATGCTTGAGTGCACCTCAGCTCTAAATCCCAGATCTATGAATCAGCTTATTAAAAAAATAAAAATAAGAAAACCAATAAAATAACAAATGTGAAATTATATTCTCTATATGTCCATATGTAGCTGGCCAATAAATTTGCTTAAAGAGTTAAAATGCTCCTTATTTTGATCTTGACCTTTTTCAAATATATTATTGATGATTTATTATATTGATTTAATGTGTTACAAAAATAAAATAAAATTACATGTAACTAAAATAGAATGCACTTGCTAGCTAGTTTCTAGAATTTGCTTATAGGATACATTTTTAAAAAGATAAAGTGATATTTATAGAAATATTGTGGAATAACAAAAAAAAATAAACATAGTGGCAAATTAGTAAATGAATTATCCTTATTGTGAATATAAATTTTTTGGAACATTATGTAGATACTAGACACTATAAACATGAAGACTAGGTATGTATTTGGGAAAGTATATATAATAATAATGTGTGAAAAATACAACGTACACTAGATGCATTTATAAGTGTAAGTTAACTTGTTTAAAAACTAGAATATGGATTCACTTAGTTTGGGGATGGCTGTAATATTTTATGAAGAACTTTGAAATACTTTAAATATCATTTTTTTCATTATTGCAGACATTAATATCACTGCGGAGTGTTTTTGCGTGAACTCCAACTGTCTAACTTTTCATTTAAGAAAAATTTTTGAAAATAGTTTTATGGCATTTTCTTGCACAGGTGGGAGATTTTGTGCTTTTAGGATGGAAGCAATAAGTCAAGAAGCACTTAAAGCCCTTTACACTCTAGGCATATGAGAATTTCAAAAGGTCTTCAATTCAATAAAAATTTCTTATACTTATTACCATCCACTACTTGGAGCAAAGCACCTTGCTGTGCTGATAACAAACTGGAAAGGAGAGAAAATATAAGAAGACTAGGTACTCAGTGTTATATGTGCTAAATAATATTTAGGTTATGCCCAAACTGCAGTTTTTTGCAATACGATGTTCTAGGTTGATGCTGCAGCACGAATCTTTCAAATATAACTCCAAAAAACATAAAATAATATATTTTTCTATAATTAATGCAGAAAAGATGAGGGATAAACACATCACTTTCCTCCGTAGAATGTGGCAATTGGAAGAGTCATGAGACCTAGATTTCTGTAACATATAAGATCAATTAAAAAAACAAAGTGTCAATAATAGGGAGAGTAAGAATAAAAAAGCATTATTTTAAGCTTTTACAAATATTGATAGATCATATTAGTCCAGAGCAAAGGGATGGCATGATAACAGGAGACAATGGCTTGTAATATATACTATAATGAAAAGCACAAGTTGAATTCAACAAAATATTTATTGATTATAAGTATTCGCTGGGGATGCAGGGATGGTTCAGAATGTTAAGTGCTTGCCTTGCAGCCCCGAATCCCATGATCGAATCGTGGCCCCAGCCCATGCAGACCCATATGCTGAACTGGGGTGTGCTTCCCATGAGGGAGGCCCCCATTTTGGTTCCCACCAGAGCAAGCTTCCCATGTGGGAAGCCTTTGGTTCAACTCCTGCCTGGAGTGTGCCTCCCAGGCAGGAGGCCTCCAGACCAGTTCCTGCCCTGCAGGGCCCCATGCCCACCAGTGTGGAATGAAACTGTCCAAAACTAATGACAACTAGGGAGACTGCTCTGGGCCCTCCCCTTCCTTTCTTTCCTTCTCTCTCTCTCTCTCTCTCTCTCTCTCTCTCTCTCTCTCTCTGTCAAAACAATAAAATATATCTTAAAGTATTTGCTGAACTCAGAAAATAATTGAAAATTATTTTTCTGTCATTTAAAAGGGAATAAAAAGAGACTCAACACATCTTCAAGAAAAAGAAAAATTGGGAAAGCCAGGATGGCTCAGCGGGTTAAGCACTCGCTTTGAAGCCCCGAGGACCGAGGATCGAATCCCGGCTCCGGCCCAGGTGGACCCACATGCTGAACTGGGGCATTCCCACATTTCAGTTCTCTCTCTGTCTCTGTATCTCTCTCTCTCTGTCAAAAATAAAATAAAAACAACAACAACAAAAAAAACTATTGACGTACAAGTATGGAGATAGCTCTGGGCCTTCCCCTTTAAAAAAAAAAAAATTATCAGTGAATCTAAATTTCTTTGTAGAAAAGATGTCAGAACAACAGATTCTCCACTCTGATTTTATACTCTCTATACTCAGAAGCTTTTCATCTAAACTTGGGGAAATATTGATAATGCTTTATTCAGAATGACATCCAACACTTTGAACAAAAGAAAAATTCTCAGCATTGTAATGACATCTTAAGAGAAAAACCTTAAACCCTTTAGATATTCTTATTTCACCCTGTGTTTCGGACAAATTTATTAAAAAGTAGATTTTGCTATTTTATAAAGATAGCAAATGGTCCAACAACCATTGCCTTGAAGAAAATAAAGTTTTAAACAAGGTGATTGAATTCAGAGAGAGGTGCTAACAAACACACAAAATTACTAAGTACAAGTACATGAACTTCTCCAATTTCTAGTTTTCCATCAGCATATTCAGAGTTGCTTAAGTTTCCTGGCGCAAGTAAGTTTATTTCATATCAGGTGGAAAAATTGGGTCCCTCAAAGTAATCAGCAGGAAATCATGCACATAAATTATTGTTCTGTTCTTATACTCAAATTCTGGTCTTAACACGTACTAGGCCGATGAAGGGTAGTCCTTCATCACCCTTACCTTTGTTGAAGCTTCGTTATGGGTGAATAATAGTCCATTTCTTGGTTTGGGGCTTAGCGAAATGACTTCCTTCGGTCAGCAGATGGAGTGGAAGGAATAGTCACAGTGTGTTAGTTCCAATCCTAGGTTTTAAGAACCTAGGAGAGCCCCATTTTTAACTCTGCCATGCTTTGAAAAGAGCATGCTCCAGTGAGCTTGCTCATTAGAGGATGAGAATCACGTGGAGCAGGGCACCTGACTCACAGACTTGCGATGAAAACAGGCCCATGTCAGCTGGGGCAGCTTCCAGCATAATTGTCCAGCTGAGCTCAACCTGTATCACCAGTATCCCAGAGGAATCAAGATGATGATAAAGTATTACTATTTTTAAGCCATTAGATTTAAAATTTTTGTAACAGAGTAAGCCAAAATACTGTTAAAAAATCACTAATCTTTGTGTCAAAAGTTACAAATTGAAATGCCAGATTTGCCACTTACTGATGGTTCTAATTTAGCAATTAAACTGAGACAGACTACATGTTTCAATGGGAACAATAACATTTATAATACTCTATAGTTCATTAATCCCTTCTCATATCTAAAACCCTTTTTATAACTTGACTCTCAGTGATTGCTTAGTTATTTCCAAACCAGTGAGAGACCCAAGCTCCAGCTGGTATTAACAGTCTTATTGCCTACTGTGATCACCTTGTATCTCCTGCTCTCTGAATCCATTTCTGAAGGTGATTGATGTCAGTGATTGGCATCAATGATTGTCAGTAATTGATTTTTGACTTCAATCTTTTAATCTCTTTTAGAACCCAGACTCAATCTGTTTGATTGCCTCTGTCTATTACAGAGTCATCCCTAAATCTGAAATTCACCATGTCAGGTGTGAATAATTGGGAGTTCCATCTACTCTTGATAAATTGCTTCAGATAATTTTTCTTTTTAAGAAATCCCTATCAAAATGTGCATGAAAATTGTACAATGCTCTACAAAACATATTACCACTGTAATGGAAATCAAGAAAATAGAAGAAAAATCTGTCAGGTTGAAATTAGAAATCAAGTGATTCAGTGCTGTTTGGAAATAGTCACTTGCACTGCCTTTTGGAGCTGGCTAGATTCCACTAGGTAGACTGCATTTTGTTCTGAGTGACACAATTCAAGTAAAACATACAAAATGAAACTCCTTCAAAATACAATAATAAGCATAGAAAGGAAAGTCGAAACAGGCTCTATAGTAAATTACTAGGAGTATAAGACAGTCATTTTCAAAGAAGTTTGAAAGAAGGTAGATTTGTGTGGTTGAGCCTGAAAGTAACCCTAGACCACTGGTAGAGATTATAAGGTGATAATTTTAGGCTTTATACCAGAAATTACTTTCTAAAAGTTATAATGTTTCAAAGATGGCTCAATCTGCCTTATGGAAAAGAGATATCTCTAGCCAATAGGTCTGGGAGTTTTACAATACGTATTTTGTTGGGCTGTTTTGAGTACGTGTACAGCATTTTACAAGGTAATCTAAGTAGGCAGTTGTATACTAAGATCCAGTATAGTAGCACATATTTTCTTCCATCTACTACGGGTAAGGCATTTATATTAATTGAAAGCCTCTTGTAGGTACATAAATTGGATGTGAGGATCGACAAGGGATGTACAACTATTGCACATTCTTTATTTTTGTAAGTAATTCATTGCAAATCTCTAAGCCATAGAAAACAAATGAACAAACAAAATATGCCTTTTAAAGTTATATCAATTTCTTTTCAATTCAGATTGGTTTATTTCAGTTTTCTGTGCATAAATATTTATTAAATTGCAAGGCAAAAATTCTACTTCAGTACTAATTTTGTCTAACATGTTTGTCTCTGTAATTTCTCTTCTCCAAATTGGAGTTTGAGTAAAAGAAAAAATGACGGGAACTTGTGCTCAAGCTGAGCAATTTCTTTGCTACTCCTCTGATGTTTCACTGCCTTTCATGGAGGTGAATTTTCACATAGACTGAATGTGTTCCTATATTTCACTCTTCAAGTGTGCAGTAGGCATTAAGTACATCTTCTTCCCTCTACTAACTCAGCTTCACCTCAACTCTAGCTCACTCTGGAGAGCCTCTGAATATCATTCAAATTCTCCATCTGCCTCTGGATTAGTTAGCAAACTCTGACTTTTGTCACAACACTGCTTCATCTTTTACCTCTTTTAACTGCTGCCCAATTCCAAGCTCACTGGCTGTCCATTCTCACCTGTCCCATTGGGAGGAAAAAATAATTTTTGAGCCTTTAATAATGCACTATGGAGCTACTTCTAGCTCTATCTATGTACTCTGCAGTGGCTACTGCTGCTATTGGTATGAGACTTTCCTTCTAACGTACATGTCAGTATCCTTCAAAGTCCTGAAAAATATGCAGGGCACTATTTCTCTCAGTTATGGATTTCCCTTACCATTTTAATTAGGGCAGGAGGATGAAGCAAAAATATATCTAAAGACCTCTTACATCACTTCTGTCTCATCCTTCCAAAAGGCTTTTTACTTCCCTTGGGATTGAATAAGACTTTATATCGTCTAAGAAAAGAATTATCTTTAGTTCTTTCTACCAATGGTTTTACATTTAGGTGTCATTACTCAAGTCTCCAAAAGCACATGCCCTAATATAGAAAGAGGGTGTTGTAATTTAGAATAGGAAATAACTTTTATCTGGGGGAAGGGGAGAGGAGAATTTTTCCCCCCTTACAGTCAAACAGTAAATTAAGCAAAGGTTATTAATCGATCCATTTTTATAGTCACTAGCTATCCTGTCTTCACTTCTGACAGTAAGCCTTGTAATAGCCACAGGTTTTGTTGTTGTTTTTAAGATTTTTATTTTTAATGTTTAAGATAAGGTGTGTGTGTGTGTGTGTGTGTGTGCGTGCATGCGTGCGTGTGTGTGTGCACACACGTGCACATGCATAAGAGAAGAGGAGGGGCATGCAGAGAAGTCTCCATAGTTGTATGTCATTAGTTGTGACATGGTTTCATTCCACACAGGCAGATGTGGAATGGAACGGGACCTCCTGCATGGGAGGTGAGAACCTTTACCACTGAGCCATCTCGGCGGTTATCAGTTGCACTGTAGCTCAATATATGGGGTTTGCATGTGCCAGGGTAGGGAAGCAAACATGGAATTTTGTGATTGTAAGACACATGCTCAACCACGAAGTTATCTTGTCATCCCCTAGCCACAGGTTTTAAAGGTAGAAAATGTTCAGGAAAGCATTACTTATGAATGAAGACAAACAGATATATCTACTATTTTCCAAATATTCATTAGTTCTGTTTCTAGGAAGGTTGGGTAGATGTACTTTTCTCTGTTCCTCAAATATAAGGAGGTTTGAAAGGTAGAGAAGGTGGCAGATTAGCTAAAATCTTCAATTTCCAAGTGGCAACATTGAAGTGAGTTCACAGGGTTTTATATTTTCTCCTATATCCCAAGCTTAGAGCTGAACTAACCATCAACTTGGAAATACCAATAAGTATAGACAAGTAGCCAGAAGACTACTGGCTCTAGCAGGAGACCATAAAAGAAAAAATTATGGCAATACTTAAAACTTTAAAACAGTAACAGCTCTACTACATAGTATAGCACAGAAAAAAGTACTTGCATTCCTACCAGTAAATGCTGAGCAGAGAGCTCATACTTTACCTTTGCATGGTTATAACAAGGGACACCACCTTCCATGGAGGGGTATTAGAGAAGG
>PVKE010030854.1:0-19383 GCA_004027555.1 Craseonycteris thonglongyai
GAACCATATGCTGAACTGGGAGCTCCCCCAGTTTAGTTCTCTCTCTGTCTCTGTATCTCTCTCTCTGTCAAAAATAAAAATAAAAAAAATAAAAATATATTAAAAAAAAAAAGTTTCCAGCCCACACTCTGTCCTGTGTTCCAGGCCCGTGCATCCAACCACTCTTCCCCAATGCAGATTCTGCAGCTGCCACAAGCTAGCATGGCCACGTGACCCCAACACCCTCCCCTACCTCACAGCCCCCACCCCACTTGCTCCCCTGGTTCCAGGGCTCCCCTGTCCCGGGCCTGTGTCCAGCCTGCGGTCTTAAGCCTTTTTCACACAAAGCCACCCCATCATGTGACCTGCCAGGGGCAGTACACACAGGCTCAGGGCACGAGCTGGACAGAGAGATGTCACTTAGGTGGTGACAGACTGTCTCCTGGGCCTGCCTCTAGTCAGACTCCTCTAAACCTCTAGGCCTTGACCTTGCTGTCTGTCCTTGTCAGACCTGCACTGCCCGGTGGTAGCAAGAATCCTAAGTCTGTAGAAAACACCACACTGATTACCCTGGCGATAACCGATCAAATTCCTCCACCACCCCCCACCTCCAGCAAGAATCCTACTGGGGCAGTTTAACCAGACGTCCCGTCCCCACCCTGCTGTTTCCTCTTGGCAAGGTTCCATCCTCTGACCCCCACCCTGGCCCTTGTTCGTGGCGCTTCGGGAATTGAGCCCGGTTCTGTCTGGAGACTCCTTTTCCTCTGCTGTAATCGTTCCTGATTAAAGTCGACTTTTCCTAGGCCAGATCTGCTTTTCTTTGACAGTAGCGGAAGTCAAATCCACTTCTCACTGAAACTTTGTATCAGTAAGGTTTCAGGAGCAAAGGGCAGACAGGAAGCGCTAGACCCCGAACGTCTGACTTAACACACTTGAAAGAGAGGCTGCGGTGGAGACAGTCTAATGGTCAAACCAGGTGGCAGAACCTGAACCTCCAGTTTCCAGAACCAGGTGCAGCTGCGGCTCCCGGGCCCCTCCGGCAGCTGGGTGGGGGTTGGTTCCCTCATCTTTCTGAGCTTGCGCTCTCTTCTGTACCATGGGGACCACGGTGCTGGAACTCATGCTTCATGGGTCAAACAAGACCACATTGGCTTCGTAGAGTGCCAGGCCCACATTCCGTCCATGGACCACCCAGCCCTCAGGCCTCGCTCCGCTACGGGCGCTTTCTGCTGCTTTGCTGTCTGTCCCCAGCAACAGATCTCGCAGAACCACGCGGCTATTTTCTGCAGCCCAGGAATTCTCCTGTCCCTTCGTTCCTCAGAGGTGTTCGGACTTGCAAACATACAGGTTGAATCCCAGCTGCATTCCAGGTAGGACCCGCGTGGCCTCTTCCAGTCATTTAACCTCTCCAAGCGCCCACGTCTTCCCGTGTAAAGTGGGTCTACCCACCCCTGCCCACGGGATGTGTGGTGAGGACGTGGGGAGAGACAGCCACAGAGATGCAGCAGAAGCCACGTTTCCGCTTTGGGCGTGTGCGCCGAGATTCCGGGAGCCTCGGCAGCCTCGGTTTTCTCATCCACAAAATGGGTGCGACGACGGCACTTACTCCGCCGCCTCACCACTGCGAATCCCGGTCAGCTCTGTCGAATGCACAGCCCGCGGTGAGCAGCACATGAGGGTTCTGCCCACAGCCAAGCCGCTGTTAGCGGTCACTTCTGGGAAGTCTGGTCGTCGTCATTCCTTCCCACGTCACGGCCACAGCCCTCCCGTACGTGCGATGACCACTCAGACCCACCGGAACGGAAGGAAGCTGCCTCATGGCCGGGGCGGATGCAGCATCTGCTTCCCCGAGGGGACCCCACCTGCTTTCATGGGTCGGCTCCACCGGTGGGCTGGTACCACGAGGCTAACACGATGGCCATGTCGGCTGCCCGTCCGCAGACGGCCATCATCGGAGAAAGGAAGGCAAGCACCTTCCGACCCAGGGCTTCAAGCAAGAGACTGGGTGGAGACTCACCTCGACTCGACCTCCTGGGTTGTGCGCTCACAGACCCCCGTGTTAGGATGAGGGACACAGACAATGAGCCTGAGGGGACAGCCAGCGAGGTCCCCTCCTCTCTCTGGTCTGCATGTGCAGCCCCGCTTCTGCTGGTCTCAGGGCAGTGGGCTGAGGCCCATTGATTGGCATCGCCTTCAACACCCCACGAATATTCGTGCTCAACGGGTCTAGAAAGGAACCCCTGTCCTCAAAGCCCACGCCTCCTCCTTGATCTTTTGTTCTAAAGGATGGCACCGCCAACCATCAGGTTCCCCAAAGCCTCGGTCCCCCCAGCTCCCAAGTCTGGTCCGTTCTGTCCCCTCAACAGCATGCACGTCTGGGCACGTCCTCCTCTTCCCAAACCACAGGGTCTGCACCTACACCTGCGAGGAGCAACCTATGGGCCCAGTGGTCACTCTTTGGCCCTTTTCAGAGAAAGTCTGGGGAAGCCGGGATGGCTCAGCCAGTTGAGCGCTCACTTTGCAGCCCCAGGGACCGAGGATCGAATCCCGGCCCCGGCCCGTGCTGACCCACATGCTGAACTGGGGTGCGTGTCCCATGCGGGAGGCCCCCGGCCCAGCTCCCGCCCTGCGCAGCCCCCGCCCACCTGTGTGGAATGAAACCATGTTGAAAACGGATGACGCACAACTATGGGGACTGCTCTGGGCCCTCCCCCTTCTCTCTGTCTCTCTCTGTTTCTGTCAAAAGCGATAAAATAAATCTTTAAACAAATTACAAACTGCAGGGATAGGTAAGGGACAGGACTGTGGCCCTACCTGGGGACCTGTTGCTGGCTCTGTGAAGAGTGCGGTTGAGCTGGGCTTGCCCCTCAATTCTGACGCCACACGAGCTCCTTCATGTTCGCTACTTCCCATGTCCTGTGAGTTGGGTCTCTCACCACCTATTTGACAGCTAAAGAAATGGCGGCTCAGAGGGGCTGATCAACCCACCAAGGATCACACAGCCAGCTGGGGCCGAGTCGGGAGGATCCATCTCAAGCCCACCTGAATGGAACTCGGTCCACATTGTGCTGACTGCGAGAATGTGGACTCCGGAAGGGCCCCCATCTGCCTCTCCCCCAGAGGAGTCAGACTCCAGTGGCCACTGAGGCAAATTGCTTTTCTGTCCCCTAGCCGCTGACCCGGGGGGACGGGGCAGCCCCCAGAGAGGCCCTGGGGAGGGCCAAGCTGTCCAGAGAAGAGCCAGCGTTTGGCTCTGTCCCTCCGCCCTGACACGGGCGGCCCCCCGGAACCTCGGGCCGAGACGAGGGGCCACAGGAGGACCTGAGAAGAATGGTCAACAGCCCCCCGGGGTCCCCTCGGTCCCCGCGCTGTATGGAAAGCAGATGTAGACACGGAGCAGGGCAGACGACAGTCACGCTTCCCAGCAGGTGTGAGGGCACGGCTTTCAGATCTGATTGTTCCCTGTTTCTCCCGAGTCACGAGAGAAAAGGCGACTGTACGTGGAGGGAGTTCGTCCACTCCTGACGTCACAGAGCAGTGACCAGGCGTCAGACGCTGCGTGGGGCCCTGCAGGGCGGCCCGAGGGTGCGGGTCCTTCCCGAGGCCCGGGGCCCTAGGGCTGCGGAACACGCCTCCGATGGAGTCCTTGTCCTAAAGGCCCGATCAGAACACACGGGGTGTCTAATGACGAACAGCTCCACGGCTTTGACTCACGTTCGGAAACAAGAACCTTCTTTGAGCCGCGTTTTACTGGTCAGGATGGACACGTCTCTTTCCACACATGGTCGGAACCCCGAACGAGTCTGGGTGAACTTGGCTTCTCCTTGACAGGAGGAGGAAACAGCGGTGACCATCGATGTGAAGAAGACCTCTCACCGATGGCCTGACCCCATCGCCAGCCCCTAGACGCAGCCACGAAAGCCGACCTTCAGTGACCCCCTCTCTGCTCAGGGGGTGGGGGCGGCGGGCCTCACGTGACTAAAGGCAGCGGTGTCCAACCTGTGGCCTCCCGGGGCCACACTGGAAGAAGAAGAATTGTCTTGGGCCACACACACTAACACCAACGATAGCTGATGAGCTAGAAAAAGAAAATCTCATGTTTTCAGAAAGTATACGGGTGCGTGTTGAGCCGCATTCAAAGCTGTCCTGGGCCACACGAGGTTGCTTTACACCATCTAATCCCGGCGTGTGGAAACGTCGCATCTGCTTACGGCCAGATGTCGCGTGCCTGAGTCTCAGTGCTCCTGGGCGTCCGAGCGAGGACTTTCGTGCCCCCGAAGCCAGGCTCTGCCCCCTGCGTGCGCCCTCAGGACAGCTGCCCAGGCTGGGCGGGTCCTGCAGGCATCCAGAGAGCCCGCTGCCTCCGGGGACAGCGGCTCCATGCCTTCCCGCTGCGACTGCTGAGACGTGACCCCTCCATCGGCGCTAAGAGTGCGTTTTAATGAACGAGCTTTCGGCAGCAACGCACCAAGTCACTAAAAATCGCCTCCCAGCCGTCTTCCGTGAGGCTTGGCTCAGCCGCTTCTCGGAAAGTGGAGTCCGCGTCGTCTCCGTGTGGCACTGGCTTCTGTCACGTCCATGGCCAGAGAGAAACCAGGCTACTGAAAGGGCCAGAGAGAAGAGTTAGCTTTTACTGCATGAGAGCCTGCTGCTTCTGGAGCTCACTTTTTCATCAACACATCGAGCGCCTTACATTTAAAAATAAACGGCTTCATACAAACAGCAGCCGGCTGTGCCATGCCTTGTTATAGAGTTAGGGGCAGGGACACACGGACTTCTAAACACAATGTCTCAGATGTGGGACAAGAAAGGCAGGATAGAGACAGCTCGGCAGGTGGGGTGGCCGTTGGAACCGGGGGCTCCTGAAGAGCCGGCAGCTTCTCCCAGACGCCCCGCCAGGCCGCCCCGGTCCCTGCTGAGAAGTTAGTCCCGTCCTGGGTGTTGAGTCCTTCCCTCCTCCCGGGCTATTTTAACCATTGTCTTCTCTTCTAGTATCTCGTGACAGATGGAGAAAGGCCAACTCAGTAACCATTCTTATTTCCTAAACCCAGACTCAATTCAAGTGAAACAATGTATCTTGTAAAAAGCCAAATTTCCCTTGTGTCCTAATTAGAAATTCCTCCCAGAGAGCTTAGCTGTACTCTAAGAAGGAAAAGGAGAGCAGAGAAACATTGTATAATTTTATAATGAGTCAACAAAAACTTTGGAGCTGCTACAAGGTTCTGCTACTAAGAGGAATAGGGAGTAAAGATAGAAACAAAGTTTAGAAAATGAAAGATACATTTTGCATACAGGAGGATGGCTTGAAAATCTGCCTTCTCTACGTTTATTTCCTTTGAAACTACATATTTACAGGAGTCTTTCTTTGGTCACCACAAACACAAATGTATCACCGATTATTGTGTGGCTCCATGTTCATTAGGAAGTTCATTAGGCTCTGTTTTCCAGAAGCTTTTCTGAGAAAGCCTGGAGTTCTTTTCAAGCACCTTGAATATGTCATGACTCTGCCTCTGGCCTCCACGGTTTCTGCTATAATGAGTAGTCAGCTGCTCATCTTGCTGAGGATCTCTTGTACTTGAACTGGCAAGATTTTATTTTCTGCTGCCAGGAAGCAAATAGGGGCTAAAGATGGAAACTGAAGTCCAGCTACACACAGCTTCCCCCAGAGCTGGCTTCCTGGACAACACGCTGAGGATGAGCACCTTCAAGGGAGTGAAGGAAGCAGAATTGGGCAGAAGGAAGAGGTGAACTATGACCTAGGATGTAGTCACAACAAAGGGATCAGCCAATTCCCGTGACCCCCGGGATGACCCTTCTGGCCTTGAGAAAGGGGACCCGAGTGTACAATGCCTTCATTGACCAATCACTGGACGAGGGTTGTCCCTGGTGGGCGTGAATCCTGGGGGGAGAAGGTTTTCTTGGACTGAGGTTAATACCTGAAGGATTCAGCTGAGAGCGATCACCCACCACCATTCTTGGCCGCTGGGCAGTTGGCGTCTCTTGAAACCCAAACGGAATTGATCGGTAGCTGCTGGAAGTTCAGAGCCTCCCTAAGACGTCCGTCAAGTCCAGAGGGGCTGAGTCTTTGGGCCTCCTTTGCATTCTGGGATTCTGCTTTGCTCGATCCAAAAGTGAAATTCAGCCTTATTTCTCAAGTGGCACAGAGCCCACCCGTGTCCAATCGTTTCAGGGTCCAGCAGACTTTGTAGAGGATTTCCAGAAGCGATTGCTAAGGGCCTTCATTGTGTAAGGTGACCAGATTCTAACATGGGTAAAGCGGGACACCACTGACCGGGGGGAGGGAGTTCTTGATTAAAAATTGGGTCTATCTCCCGCCGTTCCCTAGCTTGTCGTGCATTCTTTCCAAAAATCGGGACTTTTTTAAAACGCCGCGGGACGCGGGACAAATTGTTAAAAATCGGGACTGTCCCGCCAAAAGCGGAACGTCTGGTCACCTTACCATTGCGGCCTCTCTCCTTCCGTCTGGGTTCCTCCTGTCTCCATCCCTTTCCGACGCTTTCTCCCCAGCTTTCTCCCCACCTGGCAGAAGCTACACAACACGTGTGAAGACATCCAGGCCCAAGCAAGATGGAGTCAGATGTTCTCTCCCACCAGAAACACCTGCAAAACAAGACAGGATAAGTAACCAGTGACCTTCAACACCTGGAACATTGGGCAGTGAAGACTCGTGATCCCTGAGAGGTTGACAGACAGTGACAGCTTGACCGCAGTTGAGAACCACGGGTTGAGACCCCACGAGACGATCTTTTTATTTTTTAAGATTTATTTTTATTGTTTTTGACAGAGAGAGAGACAGAGTGAGAGAGAAGGGGGAGGGCCCAGAGCCGTCTCCATAGTTGCACGTCATCAGTTTTCCACACAGTTTCATTGCACACAGGTGGGCCGGGGGCTCCCGCGTGGGAAGCGCACCCCAGTTCAGCGTGTGGGTCTGCACGGGCCGGGGCCCGGTAACTGCCGGGATAGCAGTGACGGTTCTCGCCTCCCATGCAGGAGGCCCCCATGTTTGGTTCCCACCCTGCTCAGCCCCACGCCCACCTGTGTGGAATGAAACCACATCACAACGAATGACGTACAGCTGTGGAGATGACTCGGGGCCCTCCCCCTTCTCTCTCTCTCACCTTCTCTCAAAACAGTAAAATAAATCTTTACAAAAACAAAGCGAAGACACTGCTGATGAAACGGAGGCACAGAGAAGCTAAGTTACTTGCCGTGTCACTGGGTCAGGAGTGGCACTTGCCTGACTCACGAGCGGCCGCACTCGAGCACCCGCGTGCGTCTGAGTGGGGACAGGTGGGTGCAGGTGTGTGGGGGGCTGAGCAGGGGCATCGGCACCCAGACAGGTCGGGTGTGCGGTGCCGTCCCGTGGAGGTCCCAGGCGTGTGATGCGTGACGCTCGGCCTTCGAGATGTGCAGCACCTCACTGCCCGCTCTTGTCCTCTCGCCCCATGTGCCTTCGGGACCTTCGGGGCCTTCGGGGCCCGGGACGGAGCCCGGGAGTCGCCCCTCAGAAGAGAAATGGTGCCGGCCTGGCTCTTGAGCTCCTCGGGGAACCCGGCCATGAACTGGGCTCGGAACCCCCCCGGGGCTTCCTGACGGAGCAGGAGCCGAGCTGCTTTCGCCCCGTCTGTCACTGCGGCGTCTGCATCTCCACGCGAAGGGGCCTCACGCATCCGGACAAAGTGCGTTTCCATTTGGGGCGCGGCCGTCGAGGGAGCACGGCAGCTCTCGGGGGACCCCTGGCACCCCCAAGGCCTGGGCTGAGAATTCACACCACGCGGGTCCTCACTGCTGCGGCTGCTTCCCCCACGGAGATTCCAGACGGAAGCGTCTCTGTTCCTGCACATGACTCCCGAACGCCCTGTAAGGGAGAGCCCAGCGGGCGGGTTGGGATGGGGACCTGCATCACGAAGGCAGCGCCTTTCCCAAACAGCCACCGGACCCTCTGGCCGCGGCCACTGGGGGCCGGCCCGCCGGGGCTGTCCGGCTGCCCCGTGAGGGTCACGCTGACCCAGGAGGGGCCGGGAAGGCAGCTTTGCCAGGGCTGCCAGCCTTCCTGGGTTCCGGTGCTGCTAGGACGTTGTGTTTCGGGGCGCAAAGCCTTCTCAGTAGCAGCTACACGTGGTTACTTACAGGGGAGCTTTCCCGAGGAAGAACCCAAGCCCGGGGAGGGGGCATCACTCGCCCGAGGTCACTCAGCAAGGACGCGGCACAGCCGGGGTGCAGGGCAGGCGGTGGGGCTACAGCGTCCCCGCTGTGAGGGGGAGCCCGGCAGGCGGGTGCGCTCTGAGCCCCGCTGTCCTGCTCTGCAGTGTGAGGCTGCGGCCAGCAGCCCCTGTGACAGGAGGACCAGGGGGCCCGCACTGCACACAAGCCGGTCTCCTCCGAGGGGGCCCCGTGCATCCTCCGGGGCCTCGGCCCACCTTCCCGGGCATCTGGAAGCCTTCCGGGGCCGCAGGTGGGCCAGGTGGCAGAGAAAGCAGGGGAGGACCCAGCAGGCCTTTAGGTAAGGTGACCAGATGTTAACCTTGGTAAAGCGGGACACCATTGACCGGGGGGGAGGGGGTTCTTGATTAAAACTTGGGTCTATCTCCCGCCGTTCCCTAGCTTGTCGTACATTCTTCCCAAAAATCGGGACTTCTTTAAAACGCCGCGGGACGCGGGACACATTGTTAAAAATCGGGACTGTCCCGCCCAAAGCAGGACGTCTGGTCACATTACCTTTAGGACATTTACAACGTTTAGTGTTGTGGAATGATCTGGACTGAGTGAGAGGGCCCCAGCACACATGCACAGACACACACACACCTGTCGTGGGCTCCTGATACACACACACCCCATATTCACATCGATGGATGCCCAGTGCACACACACACACACACACACACACACACGTCAAGTACACGGACATGGATTCCTAGTATAATATGAACAGCTGAGCAGCCGCAACCTCCCAGCCCTGGGCCCCCGGGGCCGCAGACGGAGAAGAACCCTGAGGACGTACAGTTAACCCCTGTCTGCGGTGCTCACACCAGCATGGCTGTGACCACAGGGCCTCGCTTCGGTTCCTAGGGACACACACGCTTACAGGAAACAGGGCTGGTCTGCATCAACCCAGGGTCCCTTCTCTTCACTGTCTTCAAACTGGGGGAACCAACGGCGAGGTCAGAGCAGCGGCTCAGGAAGCGGCCCTGCAGTGTGGCCCTGATTTCATGCTGCGTAACAAGCCCGGGCCAGTGGCTGGTGCCCCGCGGCTCCCGACAGGAAGGCAACCCTCTTCACTTGGGAGGGGGCCCGGGTGCTGCCGGAAGCAGGAGCTTCTGGCTAATTCTACCTCCCTCCATCCCCAGCCCCGCCCAGGCTGAGGGGCTCTGGCTTTTATCCTTAAAGCCCCCCAGGGGCAGACCCATTGAAGCTGCTTTCCCCAGACCTGCCCTGTTCAGGCAAATGTCCCCAACCCCAGGGTTTGCAGACAAGTGTCCCTGACCCCAGGGTTTGCTTCAGGTGCCTGGCAGTGACCCCACTCCCACCCGTCTCTGCTGCTTCACCTGCCCGATCCCCCCTCAGTCACGGTGGGAAATGACAGCCCCTGTGAAGCCCCCGCTCAGGTGTCCTCTTCCTGATATTTAGACCGTCTAGTTATGCACACCTGTCACGCTTCGGTTCTTGAGCACTGCGATTTCTCATCTCTGAGTGTAATGAGCCCGAACACAGACGTGTTTTTATAAAGTCTATTGAGCGCTGGCCCAAGCCGGTTCTCTGTGGGGAGAGGGCCCTTTGACATCTCTGAGTAGACGCGCCTCCTCGTGCTCATCCGATCACTCAGGAAACACTGGAGGGTCCCCAGGAACCCACCGCCTGGTCCCCACCCCACGGAATGCGTTCGCATCGCTCTGTGAGTTCCGTTTGGTTCCAGGTGACGTGGCAAGAGCTGTTGACATGAGGCACTAAGTTCGCCACTGTGGTAAAAAGGTGAGGCTGGACGATCGGACTATTTGTACCGTGTGGGGTGTTCTGCGTGCACAGGACGGAAGCAGCTCACAGTGCCCAGCTGTGAGGTGGGGGGATGCCGGTTAGAACGGCGACCAGAGGACCAGAAAGCGGGGGGCAGCCTTAAAACCAGCTGAGCAGGAGGGAAGCTGACGCTGAGCTGATCGACTGGAGGTGGCAGCAAAGGAAGGAGAGGGTAGCAGACAGTTGGGGGACAACTGAATGGTGACGCTGGGCCCAGGAGGGGTGTCGGGAGGCCAGGTTGGTTTGAGGGGGGCGAGAGGAAGACGTGAGTTTGGGCTTACATGTGGGGCATTTCGGCATTTGTTCAAAAAGCAGTGAGAAATGCCGCTGTGTGTGTCCTCACATTGTTGGCTTGCCAGGGACGGCACCTCTGAACCAGAACAGACAGCAGTCCCAGCCCTGCTCTGTCTTCGCTCTGTGACACTGAACCTGTCGCTTAACCTCTCTGAAGTTCAGAGGGGATAACAGCGGCCTCCTTGCTCTGCCCACAGGGCAGGGCGACCCAGGGAAATGAGGGTACTGGAACGTGCATTATTCGGGCTGGTTATCAGTGTTGTTATAGAAACGGATACACGGTGAAAGAGCAGGTAAAAACTCCATATGCGCGTAAGGCACTATTCACTCTTTGGAGTAGAACCTTGGGATCATCACCTATTCCCTGGAAAAACCGTAAAGACAAAGACCCGTAGTGTCTGGGGCCTAAGTGGTGGCAATAATAACTTCCGGTCTCATCTGACCTTCCCCCGCCCCGCCCCTGCCCTGGGACGAAAGCTTGGACTCACACTTCCCCTCCTCCACCCAACTGCCCTCCCAAGGCAGAGCCTGTCACTAACGAAAGAGACAGTCATGGGCCCAGGCAGCTCAAAGCTCCACGTGTCACCACGAGCAGAAGTTAATTATCTCGCCCCCAGAAGTCGCTTCCCTGGTGAATTCATGGCAGGTGCTGATGTCGCCTTCTGGGCCCAACCTCCAGGGAGGCCCAGGTCCGGACCAGCCTGCCCCCCTGGAAGGCAGCTTCTCAAGGTCACTGGGGCCTCAAGAGTCTCTGCCACAAGCCCACAAAGCCGCCTCTGTGCCCCATACCAGCCAATCGTCTCTAGCTTGTGACTTGCTAAGGAATCTGCGCTCAGGACAGAACGGTTAGAACCCAGAACTTTAACAGCAGGGGAAGCAAAGGAAGGACCCACCAGCTGTCCCCGGCTCCAGCTAAGGGCATGTTTCCCTGCTTGTCCCTTCTCTGCCTAGCACCTCGGAAAACGTGACATCGAGGGACAGGAACAGCCCTGGGCCTGCCAGGTCCCTGTAGATCACGCACCATTTAAGTCCGTTCACTTGGTATTGCAACTCCACTCGACTGACCTTGAATCTTCCACAAAGATATTCCTTCCTCAGCATTGGGCACCCAGGAATGTGTGAGGACAGGGAGGAGGGCTGGCGGGCAGGGAGGTCTCCACCCTCCCTGCTTCCTGTCCGAGAGCCCTGACCACTCCAGTGGCCGACACCCCATTCCCGGCAGGGGGACCCGGTGGGTACGTGGGTGAGGAGGACTGAGAAGTGCCTTCCTCAAGGGTCTGTCCCCTTCTGTGGGTCAACCGGAAGATAGCTGGCTGCTGTCCTTTCTGATTCATGAGACTTTGTGGGGTTTTTTTTGTTTGTTTTTTTTTAGGGCAGACAAGGTGTGATGTTGAGTCGATTTCATCTGAATGGCAGGTCGCATCATTCTGGAGACGTACAGGGACAATGACCTTCGCACTGGTGCCCCTGTCGTACTGTCTGGCGGCGGGAGGGTAATTCAGTGGTGTTGGCCTTGGGGGAAGAATGTTCAGGAAAAGCTCAGACAGGAGGGAGAACACACATGTGGGAGCCGGGCAAGCCCCAGCTCAACGTCCCAGCCGTGTCCTTCAGTAGAGGGTCGTAGGAGATAACTGGGATCCACAGGGCCCACCTCTCCATCTGATACACAGGGGCAAAATCTTACCTGCAGATTGTCAGACCCCTAAGTAAAAAAGAACACCCACCCAGCATCCGCATGAGTGTGAGGTTATTACTTTTTGATAAGAACTGTCCAGTGTAAGAAGTTATTCGGGACCCATCTGATGATTATTTCATTCCCGTTAAACCTGATTCAATAGACGGCTATGAAATAAAACTGTGTGAGAAGTGTTTTTGAACGCGCGATAAATTTGAATTGCAGGGAACCAACCCCATAGACATCCCTGCGCTGGACACTGAAACGGCCCTTGGAACAATATTGCCTCCACATCACAAACGTTATCGTAATTGGTTTCATGTAAAACAGATACCTAAGGACGACCGATCGTTTCCCACGAGCGCCCTGGAACAGACGGCAGACAAGCTCTTTAATGGAACGCATCTTGGAAGAGGCAGAACAGCCGGAAGGCCAAGTGCTATGTCACAAGCTCTACAACTCCCCGTTCCCTTTGCACACCCACCCTGCCCCACGCGAGGAACTGCTGTGATAACTGACACGCTACTGAACACCCAAGGCCAATGGAGAGCCCACAGCCTGCCTTTCTGTTCCGTGCCAGAGAGCGCGCTTCACGTTTTATAGCTGGTGGAGATAAAATCAGACAGCACGCAGGCTCCCGGGTGCTGCTCTGCTGATTTGCTCCCACTTCGTGTAACTTGTGCAGCGTGTGACCACTCGTCTGCCTCTTATGTTGCTGGCCGAGAGACCACGGCGTTTTATACACTGCCTCCCAGGTCTGCGCCAAGAGACCCTCACATAATTCCATCTCGGTGCTCTCCCCATCGTTCTTACCACCTCCTGGTGTTTGCATCCATCTAAGACTTCAAGCTCCCAGGGCAGCGTACAGAACCATCTTCCCTTGCTGCGTGTCCAAGTTCTATCAAGTCCAGGCCCAAGGCCTCCTCCTCTGGGAAGCCATGTCATATGTTAGTGGTCAGAAATGGTCTCTCCCATCATGTACCTCCCAGAAACGATGTGGGTGTCCCTCTGGAGGCATCTTGTCACGTTCTTAAACATTTATTTTTACTGTTTTTTGACAGAGAGAAACAGAGAGAAGGGGGAGGGCCCAGAGCAGTCTCCATAGTTGACATTAGTTTTCCATATAGTTTCACTCCACAGGTGGGCACAGGGCTGCGCAGGGCAGGAACTGGGCCGGGAGCCTCCCACATAGGTCCCGGCAAGAACTGAACTGGGGGCACAGCCCAGTTCAGCATGTGGGTCCACACGGGCCGGGGCCGGGATTCGATCCTCCGGCTCTGGGGCTGCAAAGCAAGCGCTTAGCCCGCTGAGCCATCCCGGCTTCCCATCGTGTTCTATTGCAGATCATCATTTGTCTGCCCTGGAAGAGATGGAGGCCCTGGACAGAGAGGGCCGGGTGGCAATCCCAGCACCATCGTGGCCTAAATGAGCAGCACTAAGCACACAGCTCCACCTTCTCTATCGAGTCCCAAGCTGTGCGATGGGGGTGACGGTACCTGCACAGGAAGGGCTGTGTGAGGACCGTCACATGCGTGAACGGCAAATTGCTGGGCCCCGAAAGATGCTCCGTGAATACGTTGAACGAATGCCCAATGGGTGAAAGGCACACAGGAGTCTCAGTTTTCACCAGAGAGGTTTTACCTGGAACCTCAGCAAAGCCAACAATTCAAAACGTTGACCGTTCACGGCCATTTTCACTTTGTGGGAGAACCAGAAGTCACACAGTGTCAGATCTGGTGAATAAGGCGGATGAGAACACACTGTAATGTTTTCATTTGACGGAAATGGCTTTATCAGAAGTGAGGTGCGGCCTGATTCGATTCAGGACACCGAGGCAGCCACAACAGCGTAACTAAAGACGCTCACGAAAGAGGACTTCCAGAACTGCTTCAGAACCTGGCAAGAACGACAGGCGACGTGTGTTCACAGCGAGGGAGAGTATTCTGAGGGACATGAATGGCAATGTGTCTTGTACTGTCACAAATGTGTTATGACTTGATCACTCGCTGCATTTTTTGATCACACCTCCTGCCTTCTTGTTTAGAGCAGGCCCCCGCCTTTGACTGCCAGCTGTGGGGTATCAGGGACTATGGCGACCTTGCTCACCACTGGAATTCTCGGAGCCTACCACATTATCTCAAATACAACGAGACCTCAGATTAAAAGAGTGGCTGCATGCACGCACCAACAAACGGGTTCAGTGTGGTTGTGCATCTGCATATATGTGAGGGTTGATGAGAAACTAGGCCGAGTAGTTAGGCAGTCTAGATTCTGAAGGACCTGATACAGCATACTAAGAAATTTGGATTTTACTCATAGACTGTGGGGAGCCATTGAGAGGTGTTTTGAAGCAAGTGCCATAACTGGGTTGGCCTTCTTAAATTTTTATTTATTTATTTATTTATTTATTTATTTATTTATTTTTGACAGAGAGGGAGAGAGGGAGAGATACAGAGAGAGAGAGAGAACTGAACTGGGGGAGCTCCCAGTTCAGCATATGGGTCCGCACGGGCCGGGGCCGGGATTCGATCCTCGGTCCCCGGGGCTGCAAAGTGAGCGCCCAACCCACTGAGCCACCCCGGCTTCCCCTGGCCTTCTTAAAGGATCACTTTTGGAAAGATAATTCTTGCTCCCATGTAAACAGCAGGGACCGGAGAGCTGTCTGGGCTGGAGAGGAGGGCTTGGCATGAAGCCACGTTCTCCGTGCACAGAAGGGACGAGGGCCCGAGCCCGCGAGGGGTGACGAGGGGATTGAGGACGGGGGATGCCTATGGGGGTCGTAAAAAGGTGGGGTCATCAGGATCTGGTGACCGACTGGATTTGCAGCTGAGGAAGGAGAAGGACTTAGGATGGTGTCTGGGCAACTAGACGGGGAAGAAGAGCAGGGAAGGTGAACGCAGCCAGGGAGAGAATTATCTCTTGGCTTTGGGTTGTCATTCACGGGGCTCTCAGTCAAAGCAACCTGTCTTCTCTACTCCTTCTGGGAGAGGCCTTTCTGAGCAAGGAAGCTAAAATACCAGCCTAGTGCTTGGCTGAGAGACTCTTAGATCCACGCGTGAGAACTGCTTGTTCAGGCTGCAGGGCAGTGGGACTCAGAGACCCCACTCAACTCCAGTGCGGCCATCCTGTTATAAGTCAGTGCCTTTGGATCCGCCGCCAGGTCTGTGGGCTGCACTTGGCCGTGGGGAGCTCCGGGCTGCGCTGCTCTGTCATGTTGTTGAGCCGGCCAGGGCTCTCCTCCCCCCAGACACCCGGTCAGTGCTCGGCGGGGTCCTGTCTCCACAACAATGATGCTGGCGGACCCAGGATGCGCCGTCTGCCATTCCAGGTGAGGCCCAGCCTTCCCGGCCAGTGCAGATTCAAGACAGCACCCTGGTGGAGGCTGGGAGCGCAGGTGCAGGTTGGGAGCCATAGGGAAAATTTGAACTGGACCCAAGCAAATGGTACAGCTCACTTCTTGGCATCTGTAAGCGGGACGCACCAAAATGTGATGGACGCAGTGTCCGCGAGTGAGCTCAGCTTTGGCTGAGGACCTCAGACAGAGGGAGGGACCCAGGACAGGAAGGAAGGGGACAATGCAGCAAAAGTAAGCAGGGTGTAACCCCGGCTTACAAACAACAGAGAAAGACACCCTAGGAGGACCATGCCTGACTACGAAGCCAAAGGTGGTTCGCCTTGCTCATCTGATACCTGCTCCCGGGGCTGCCCAAATCAGCTCCCTCAATGCTGCTCCCCGGACAAGGTGGGAGACCTTAGAAAACAACTCCCAAACCCTTTCCAAAGACAGGCATAGATATGGCCTCGCGAACACCGGGGATTCCACAAAACCAAGAAAATGAAGTCTCTGTTTAAAGTCATGACTATGGCTCTTACATGACCAAGGGCTATTACTTCTGCGTGGAGGCCAGGAACACGCACCGCACCCAATCCTACGGGCCAACTAGCCCGTGCCCGGGGCAGTCAGGCAAACACCTTCAGAATGAGGCTTAGGCACTTCAGATCCCTGGGCAACATTTTTGCTCTAAGATCCTAATTGTGTAAGTGGTTCCCCAGAGACCTCAAAGAGTTAACACTCAATGGAAGGGGCCTTGCTCACTTAGATGCTCACTCACCTCTAGGATTTGCCCTGACACATGCACACACTGGTCAAGAAACCCCAAAATCTTGGCTTTAAGGATCTCTTCTAAAATGCTTGATAAAACTCGCTGAACTTTTCTGGAGCACATGTTAAGACTTCTGATTTCCAGCCCCACCTCCCACCCCCACCCCCAAAGACAGATTCACTGGGTCTACAATAGGGCCTTCTATTAATAGAATCTGTATTTTAAAAGAACCCCTGCAGTGGGTTAAGGACTCACTTTGCAGCCCCAGGACCGAGGATTGAATCCCAGCCCCGGCCCGTGTGGACCCATATGCTGAACTGGGGAGTGCCCCCAGTTCAGTTCTCACCAGGGCGAGACCCTGGCCCAGTTCCTGCCCTGTGCAGCCCCGCACCCACCTGTGGAATGAAACTATGTGGAAAAACCAATGATGTGCAGCTATGGAGACTGCTCTGGGCCCTCCCCCTTCTCTCTCTCTCTCTCTCTCTCTCTCTCTCTCTCTCTCTCTCTCTGTCAAAAACCAATAAAAATAAATCTTAAAAAAAATAAAAAATAATGAAAAGAGCTCCTGGAAATTCTTGTGATGAGACAAGCCACAGCGATGCTTTCAAGCCACAGGGAACTAACTGTCAGCGGGCATGTGCGGGCCAGCCAGTGGTCGTCCCATCACACCCCCAACAGACAAGCAGAGGCCACATGGAGAGGAGACTGAACTGGCCCAGACACCGTAGGGACCCGGTATGGGAGAGGTCTGTGCTGGGCGTGAGGGCAGCAGGAAGCATTGCTCCCGGGGAAGGAAAGAAGCTCTCAGAACAAGGGGAGAGGTGGGGCATTTGCCAACCATTCTGCATTCCCTCAGAGTTCGTGAGAAGATCGTCCCCCAGTACGATGTTCTCAATAAAGCTGCAGCTGCTGGGTTATGAGTTGTGTGTGGACAGGACCTGTTCAAGGCTCGTGGCTTCTGACAGGATGAATAGACCATCCAGAGAGTTAGGAGAAAGTGGAATTTGCAGGGAGGTTTGATCAGCCCTTGATACTCAAATCACTGTGGTAACAAGTCACATAGATACTCCCGTGTGACTCAGGGCATGTCTGTCTGTGACCTTGAGCTCCTGTTCTGTAGACTAGACTGACCATATGTACCGCTTTAAACGGAACAGGACCATTTTTTTTCATATTTCCTGGTTGGCCTATCATTTTAATATAAATGTCAATTTTGTCCCATTTTTAGTTTTTTATAAGACTGAATGCGTGTTATTTATCATAAAGCTCTATGCTAATCAATGTGTGCAGTAAAACTACCTGTGTGACGAAAGAGGACGCTCCCTTGACTTTATCCGGCCTGGGCCAGGCTTCCTGCGCTCGTCACCATCAGACGCCGCCCCCGGCTTGTCTGCAGTGACGGGGGTTCAAGAGGCGGCCGCGGAGCCCCATTCAGCGTGGGAGCCGGGAGGTCTCCGTGCGCATGAGCTCACCTGGCCGTTTGCTTCCATCAGGTTAGGAGTGTGGGAGGCAGTGACGGTGAGTCTTCCTGTTGTTTCTTCCATCATTCCGCCCATAGAGAGGCTTCCGGCCCTACATTCAGCTTGATTCAGACTTTTCAGACTCACATTTCAGTTCAACAGGCCGTTAGCTATTTTCTTTATTAAAGCGGAACTCTCCGTTGTGATATAAACACACTGTAATAAAGAGTTATACAGTGGACTGTCCAGAAAAAAATCCAGCCATAAATCCCTCCATTTTTCATATTACATGGCTGCAGACTTTCCGGACAGCCCTCAGCTACCAGCTTGTGATAGCAGTCGGGTGTTCATTCCTCTCTCTCTCTCTCTCTCTCTCTCTCTCTCTCTCTCTCTCTCTCTCTGGTGTATTCAGAAAGGCTGAAATTTGCTCTGTAAGCTGACTTTGTCAGAGAAATACTTATAGTACGATCATGGTGAAATACAGCCCCCCTCTACGTCTACCTACATTTTTGTATGAGTTCTGTCATGGAGGCATAATATAATTAGCTCAATATGTTCATGTAATGGAACTTTTGTTATCATCTTACTTTTGTATGATACAGAATATTACATGACCTCGTCCCGTTTTTCCGTCCCAATATTCCGTCTTTGTCTGGAGGAAAGACGGTCAGCCTGCGGTAGACTGAAGAGCGCCGTGCCGAAGGGCATCGGTTGGTTTCTGTGCGTGCGACCTGGTTCTCTGCGGACACCATTGCACCTTTGTTCCCTGTGCCGAGTCCAGCACAGGGCCGGGCACATGGTTCATTGTCCGTGAATACCACCGGATGGCTTCCAATTGCACCCCCTTATTATCGGAACTTAGGGCTTCCTGCCTTGTGATGGAGCTAGCCAACTCCCACCCAGAGCATCATTGATTCTAGTGCCTAGACTGTGGGGGAATCGCTGTCTATCCTACTTCATTTCAACAACTGATTCTCAAGGTGTCTTTCTGTATTCAGTGCACTCTGCAGACACGTTGATTCAGGCCCGTACTGCAAATGGATGAGCTGGAAAACCCTCCTGGACACAGATTTAATATCCAAACAGCCCAGACGCTCAAATCCCCCACGGCCACAAGTGTGGGCTCCTTCCTGCGGGAACGTCTCTCTCTCTCCTACTCACCGACATGCCCTTGAATCCCAGCTGGAATTCGTCAATGAAATACCCAGTGGTCAGCCTTCCCTGACAGCTTCAATTATCAGCTCAAGGAATCAAAACAACACCCGGGGAAGAAATGTCAGAGGCAGAAAAGCAGCACAGAGGGGTCTTCCTTCGCAGTGAATTAGGGGAGGGAGTATGTTTTTCATCTAAGTTTTAGCTCCATTTTGGGTGTTTGCTTCCTGAGAGGCATTAAAAAGGCCTTGCTCTACCATTTAAAAAAAATAAATGACACATAAAAGACTTCTCTGTGTTAGAAATACACTGTTTTCAAGGGTGGGATGTAATAATAGCTTTTATTGAGCAATTACTATGTGCTGGGTTGTTGTTTTTTGGGGTTTTTTTTACCTAGATAATTTTTTTTTTTTTTTTATTTATTGTTAAATTTGATGAGGTTACATTGGTTGGTAACAATTAGACAGTTTACAGATGTACAAGTCCACCTCACATCATTCATGCATCGTATTATGTGCCCATCACTCAGTATCAGTTCCCCTTCCATCACCTTATATCTAGTGCCCACTCCCACCTCCCCCCACAACTCTCCCCCCCTCCTCCCCCCTATCCTGGTAACCACCAAACCATTGAGTGTGTCCATAATGCTGGTGAGCACCTACTTCTAATAACTAAGACACCTTATAGT